>PVIC010029860.1:0-22263 GCA_004025085.1 Thryonomys swinderianus
TAGCTCAGTGATACGGTTTAATTCCCAGTATGGCGAGAAAAGACAGGTAATCTGCAGAGTAGCAGGGATCATATGAATCACTATTACTAAAAACACAGTTTGCATATATATCCATATAACTGTAAGTCAGGCTTCTTCTGAAAGGACTTATCAGTTTGCGTTAATTTACAATTTTAAGTGAATCAAAAATTGTTAAATGAATCATAACGCATGAATATATTTTCGTTAAAGCAAAGGCTAAAAAACAATATTGTTATTTAAAATATATATTACTGTTGCTTAGAGGAAGAACTCTTAAAGTACAATTAGCTCAGTTTTAAATAAGGAAATGCAAATCCTCTTTTGACCAAACACAATGCAAAACCATCATGATTGTGTATTTATACCTCTACTAATAGAGCAACCTCTTAAAATAATACAAATGCCCAGAGGTGAGGTTGTCGGTTTCCAAGAGCCTCGACCTAGATGCAGAGTTTCACTTCCCGGACTTTTCCACTTGCACTCACGCTCTGAAATGCACTCGCCACAATGGCGAATACCCCTGCAGACCCAGCACACCCCGAGGGCTCTGCTCTGCACAGGGGTCCCTGCCGTCCCAGCCCGGAATCTCCGGCCTCACCTTCCCTAGAAGCCTTCCTTTTTCCAGGCAGAAAAGGAACCCCGCCCTTTGCTTCCACTTCCTCCTCTTTCCTCTCCTGGGGGCTCGCCGCTTACTACGGTAGTTCTTGCTCCCTGGTCCGGCTCCGAAGAGGCTCGGAGTGCAAAGAAAATGTTTTAAGGAGTAGGCCAGTTGTTTAGACCTGGACATTC
This sequence comes from Thryonomys swinderianus, assembly GCA_004025085.1. Taxonomy (NCBI): domain Eukaryota; kingdom Metazoa; phylum Chordata; class Mammalia; order Rodentia; family Thryonomyidae; genus Thryonomys; species Thryonomys swinderianus. Next base: position 811 of record PVIC010029860.1, read on the forward strand.
CAGACGCTAACACCACGCTGCGCCCATCCATGGTTGCGAAATAAAGGCCCGTGACAGTTGCTCTGGAAAGCAGTTTGGCAATACATTAGCAGAAGTGAAAAACGTCCCTATTCTGTTTGGTAAAAATCCTAAAGAAATAATCCTTCCCTAAGGAGAAATCTGTACATTGGAAGATACCGGTTTGCGCGTTATTTTGATGCTGAGAATTTGAACACAACGGAGTACCTTACAAGTGAATGGTTTAAGAAAATACACAGTAAAACATAATAGCATACTAACCTGCCATTTAAAAGTATATTTCCCAGGATCATAGCACATATCAAATATTTAGGTATTACCTCACGCAGAAAAGTCTGAATACAAAACTCAAGCTCGCCAGCGCTAAAACTGCAAAATCAGGAAGGAAATAGAGGTCTTGGGGGAGGTCTGCTTTTAATGTTTCATTGTTTTAAATGTATGAACAATGGTTGGAAGCAGCGTTAAGAGGACTCTCAACAGTGTTTATATGGTTTAAAAACAAGGAGAAAAATGTATGTTTATCAAGAGGAACCCATTTCTAATGGAGGGATTTCTGGCACCTGAAGGCAAGTGGGCACTGACGCCTGGGAGTGGCAATCTCAGATTCCTTGACGAAACCACAGCTACCAAGTCCACTTGGATCGAAGGACATAAAGAGGCCCCTCCCGACGCCTCAGTTCGGTAAGCGATCCGGGTCAGGTTGGAAGGAGCTAAACCTCGGTCGGTCGAGTGAATGAGTTTTCTCCAGAGATCAGTCTCTCTGTAGTGGTTCCCCTGTTTGCCACTCCCAAGTCCCCACCAAGCCCCACCTAAGGACCGGTTCGGGGAGATTTGCGGACAAACTGCAGCCCGGATTGCGCTTTGTTTGGGTGGCGCGTGGCCTCCCAGTTTCCGGCCCCGCCCCTTCCCACTCAGCGGCGCCCCTTTCCCGCGACCCGGGCTCTCCGTCGTCGCCTCTGCGCCTCCGGACTTCGCGCCTCTTTCCATTTCTGGCCCACGTTCCTTCTCCCTTCACGTTCCCTTCCTGCCCTCGTCACGCCCGCGCCGCCTCTCGTGTCACCGTCTTCCCACAAATTAGTCAACTTCACTCCTGATAGGTGGATTCAGGTTCTCCCTGAAAAAAAATCAGCCTGGACCATGCCAGACGTCGCAGGTTTCCGGGAGACCAAGCCGCATGCCTCTGCTTCAGGGATCCGTTTCCCCAAGCAGCATACTTGGGAGGGCGAAGGCTGAAGCAGCGGACGGGAGAGGCGAGTCCCCGGGAGGAAGGGCGAAGCGTGGGGACGCCGGAGATGGCGACGGGGCGGGGCCACCTCCACCCTGGGGCCCCGAGGGTTCATCTGTCCATATGCTTTTTGATTTTTTTCTTAAATCATTCACCTCGGCGAGGACTTAGGAGTGGAACACACATGCCAACTTAACACTCATCCCTAAGTTTGTTTCCTTGAGTACCGAGACCTTTGTAAAGAGAGGAAGCGAGGGTCCAAGTAACGATGAATAAACTGTCCAAAAAGCGTCCGGGCTTGCAGGCACACACTCCTCTCTTCAGGAAAAAAGCGCTTCTTGCTCCGCCACCCTCGAGATCTCTCTCCGCACACGCGCAGGACGCACAGAGGCGTAGGGAGGAGGTTGTGATTATTTTTACACAAACGGTACCACACCCCCCGATTTGTTCCTGGGGAGATCTCCGAGGCCAGGGGAAGGGCGAGATTTTCTCTTGACCAGAAAATCAACAAAAAAAGCAAAGCAAAACAAAGCAAAGCCCCAAACCCTCCTTTGCACCCTTTGGTGCCTTTTGTTGCACTGTTTGCCTGGCGAAAAGATGCTTTACCGTGCCCAGAAAAAAGGCGGTAGTGCAAAGATAAAAGAAGCAGGATTAAAATCTAAAAGAACAGTAAGTAAACACTCCGCTCCCCGCCCTGCAACTCGGACACATTCCTCTCAATCGTCTTAAACTCGCGCGGGGCTTCGCCTCGAAACCCGCCATCCCTCGGCGGAGCCCCGGGGTGGGCGATGCTGCCCCGCGACCGCCGAGGGACGCAGCCCCGGACGGAAGGACGGACGGACGGACGGACGGAGAGCCGGGACAAGCCCTCAGCGCTTTCCGCTCTCTAGCTCGGGACGCGGCTTCCCGGGTCTCCGCCTCCGCTACGCTGCGGAGTCCGCCTCACCCGAGGACCTTGACCTCGCCGCCACGTTTAGCTCTAGCTCTCTCTGACCTGCTTTTGAACCGGCTAATCCCGTCCCGAACTCTCGCCCCGCGGCGATCCCTCGCCCCAGCCCGGCGCGCTAATTCCCGCTGACCCCCCAGCGCCGCCGCCGTCGGTCCCGGTCCGCGCGGCAGCGAGGGCGCCGGGGGCTTCGGGCCTTGGATCCGCGCGGATCCGGGCGCCACCGCTTCCCGCTCGACCCAAGCACACAGCCTCCGGGTACAAACTCAGCGGTCCAGTTCCTAGGGTTCTTCTAAGTTTGCTTCATTTGTTTCTTTAAGAAACCGAAAGCTCGAAATCTTTGGTAACTCGAAAGTGGCAACGCCGCGGGGCTGCGGGGGGTAGGAAGGGGACGGAGGCGGCTGGCTGCAACGCGCGCCGAGCCAGGAGGCTAAACGGATGGAAGAGCCGCGGGCAGTGAGGCTTCGTTCCTGTTTTTAAAGGGGAGAATGGACTTGCGTCCTAGATAGAGCAAAAACTGGGGGCCGATGGCATCTGAGGAGACATGAACTTATTTTACAATCCTATATGCTGTCCAGAATTTTTTACGTTTTTTTAAAACCGATTTCTTTAAAACAGTGTTGCTAAATTTCTCAGACTGCCCTCCAATTTGCGATCTTCCAGCCTTAGCTTCGGATCAGCGGCTGTTGTGGGTGTGCGCCCGCCGGCCTAGACTGCTTAGGATTTTTTAAATGGATGGAATCAGTTCAGCATCACAGGAGCTTACAAACACATCCCAACACACGCGCCCAAGACTTGGGTCTGCGTGTTTATTTGGCGTTGTTTTGTTTTTAAGCCAAAAGAACGAGAGCGTAAGGCAGTTTCTCTTCCAGCTCTCAGAGCGGCTAATACTTCTTCACAAAGGCGCTTCTTTGTAAGGAGTTATTTTCAGAGGCTGTTTTCTAAGCAGGGAAACGAACCGGAACCGGAGACATACACTGGCTTGTGCTATCTGTGTGAACCACGGGCCCTGTAAGATAACCTCCAGCGTCCCAAGCCTCAGTCCTACGTCCGGAGAGCTTGGCCATTTTCAGGAATGAGATGTTTTCACCTCTGGGATTTGGGTCTGTTTGGTTCACGACTTTCCCCAAATGCCTGATAGGCTGTCTAGAATACAGTAGGAGCTAAATAAATACTTATTAAATGATGGACATTTCAAAGAGTGTGAAGTATCCATTGGAGAAGGGATCCTAGTACATACAAATTCCCAGTAACATCCTGGGGTAAGGGACTGTCCTCTGGTGTGTCTCAGCTAGTAACCAGCACCTCCAAGGTTTGCTACCAAGGTCTAACAATTACCCAACATAGGCTGTCACACAGCTTCTCCACTCCTCACCCTTCCACGCTGGAAGTCCTTTTCCAGGATCAAGAGATGGAGAATTCCTCCAGCCTCCAGGATCCTGCTCCCTCTACCACCCCATGAGATCTCAGGGAACCTTTCCTGTGTACCCCAGGTGCAGGCCATGCAGCACAGAAGCCTCAAAACTCCAGAAACCACTCAGGTGGAGGACAGGGGCGGCTCCAGCAATGACAAGGTAAGAGGAGACCCCAGAAGCCTAGGTGACTGGAGATGGGTGCCAGAGACAGCCCAGTTCCTGGGGGCTCCCAACCTACCTGCAGGTGATGCTGACTGAACGATCATTTCCTGCTGTCCTGGGCTGTGGGTCCTCAGTGCAGGGATGTGGGAGAAGACTAGTCGATGACTAGAATGTGCAGTGTTCCTGTAGATTTGGAGGGTATGATAAAGATGAAAAGGAGCTATATCTACACAGTACGTTCCTGTAAGCAGCTTCCTGTGGCACAGAGAGCAGTGATAGCACTTGCCCTTGACGGAAGCAAGTCATATTTAAATTTTTCTTCTTGATTCATTTGAACTGTGACACTCTAAAAATTCAAAGGTATCAAAAGATGTGAAGACCCACTCTGAAGACGGGGACCTCCCCAAATATAGCCTGCAAGAAGAACTCCGATTCCTGGCTATATCCTTGGATTCTTGCTCCCTGGATCTTGGGGTAAAACTGGCTGGTAAGCAAGTGGCTGGCGGTCTCTGGCTTGGGAAAGGTGGAAATCTGGCTTCCAAGTGGGAACCCTAGTAGAACTATAACAGGGAATCTCGAAAATGCCTGGCCCGGGCCTGTGCCACAGATGACTGAAAATAGATGCTCTGGTTTCAGTCTAGCAGCTCATTGTCCTCCCTGAGCACCACATTCACTTTTGGGAAGGAGAAAAATGGGCCAGGCCGGCAGTTTTGTTGTCCTGCATTGGTTTTTCTTCCATACCCTTGGGTGGAACAGACACCCAGGCAGCTGTGGTTGAGAGATCAGAATCTAGGTTCCCATCCTCCTGCTGAGAAATGTCTCTCTCTCCTCCTTGGACACAGCTAACCAGCAGCCGACCTCATTCCTTGCCCTACCCTGGCCAGAGGAAGAGGGGGAACAGACTGCTACTATGGTATGTTTTAAGCCTGAAACTATATAAATTTACATTTTCTTTCCAGCAATACTAAGCACCACACAAGAGGTTAGCTCTAATATTTTTCCAATTTAAGTGATATAGACACCAGCACAGAGAAGCTAAGTGAATCATTAGCAGTAAGTTAGTGGGCTCCTGGATTGGAACACAACTGAGCCCAAAGCTATGATTGTATCATTACTCCACAGTCTGTAATTCCTATAAACCCAGGGTGTGGCCCCTCCTCAAAGTGGACAGAATTGTAAAGGAAGTTTCCAGAAAGTAAGTGGAGACACCCAGCCACCAGATGCTGTTTCCTTGAGCCTCTCCATGTTCCTCCAGCTGCTCCCCAAAATCTTCCCCCTTTCCAGCTAAGCCATTGGCTGGATACCCAGAATCAAGGAAGCACAAGCACTTTCACATAAGAGGGGAGACAACTTAAACGCCCATCAATAATGCAAGCACAAACAAAGTGAGTCTAACCATACAGTGGATATCATTCAACCATAAAAGGAGTGAAATACTGATACATACTACAATATGAATGAATCATGAAACCCACTAAGTGAAAGAGGCCACGCACAGAGACCACATATTATATGATTCTATTTTCACAAAATGTTGAAAATAAGCAAATCCATGGAGGCAGGGATAGTAATGGCTGCCTAGGGTTGAAAGGGAAAGGGAGGTTGGGGTTTGGGTTTCTTTCTGAATAATGAAAATATTTTAAAATTGATGGTAGTAGTGGTTGCACATACCTGTAACTATACTAAAAAACTAAATATAATTTAAATGGGTGAACTATTTCATCTGTAAATTAAACGTTAATAAAAAAATTTTTTTTGAGACAGGGTCTCGCTTTGTAGTTCAGGCTGGCCCTGAGCTCACTATGGTGCCCAGGCAAGCCTCAAACTCAGCAATCCTTCTGTCTCTGCCTCCCAAGTGCTGGGATTACAGGCGTGAGCCACCACGCCCAGCACGTTAATAAAAATTTTTAAAAATACATAGTTCTAGGACTTAAGAGCACTGCCCAGCCATGGCAAACCGAGTTCTGCCAGTTCCATGTTCTCAGAGGCCAGAATTCCTTCAGCTGCTGCCTTTTGTGGGCTGGTTCCCCCAATCCCAAAGCCTCTTCTAGGCTGTGCCAGGAGCTGAAATCCAGCTTGAGCCAGCAGGGACAGAGCGTGGGCTGCAAAGGATTTAGAGGGTAGGGAAGAGATTTTTCACTTTGGCAGAGCCCTGGATGCTCCTATCTGGGTTTGAATAAACAAATCATCTGGACCTCAGTTTCCTCCTCTGCAAAATGCCAAGTGAGTCCCTCTCTGAAATTTCCATGTGACTTTCCTGAAAAGACAGTCTAGCACCACTTGAGGCACTAGCTATGACATCCCTAGCTAAACATAGATGAGAATGATTCTGAGGATGCTCTACATAAAAGCAGAACATGGCATTAGGGTAGGGATTTTGTTAGGAAAGAAAAACGTTTTGGAAGATTCTTGGGGCTTTTTCATCTCTTAGTTCATTTAAACTCTGTGCTGGGCACGATTATAATTTCCAGAAGTGGACAAGTAAAAGAGGGCGACACTACCCCAGCAAAGAGAGGGCTGAAGAGAGGAAATAAAGAAACAAAGGGGAGAAGGATGGAGAAAATGACAGATTGGGAAAGACACCCGGGAAACTGCTGCAGAGGTCCAAGGACAAAGAGGAACAGACTTGGGAACGGATGACTGAGAGGCAGGAGGAAAGACTGCAGTGAACAAAAGAACAGAAGGAGAAAAGGAGGCCAGGGAGGAGGGGCCAAACCAGCAGATGTGAGGGGAGGTAGAGGAAGAAGATTCTAGAACTTCCAGGGAGGAAGAAGAAAGAGAGATAGTGCTGGGAGAAATCTGGACAAGAGATGGCCACCAAATCAGGAGGACACAAGTCCCAGAGCCCTGTGCCCTGGCATGCGCCTTCCCTGCTCTATGCACCAAAGCCCTGACTGGTGTGACTATCTCTCACTACCTGACTCACCATATGCTCATCACCTCCAGCAGTCACCCCCCAACTCTCCCCACTATTCTTGCTCCAGTTCATGTGGATCTCAATCCAGGATCACCTAGAAACCTTTTAACATATGGAGAACTAACTACCAGGAGTTTCTAAGAAGCGATTTTGGTCTGCAGCTGAGTGACACTAATTTTTTTAAGTACTCCGTGTGATTTAATATGTTAAAATCTGGAGAACTTTGGGCCGGAGGGTTAGCTCAGTGGTTCCGGCGCCTGCCTCACAAGCGCAAGGACCTGAGTTCAATCCTCGGTAACCACGTATAATGCTGGGCGTGGAGACTTACGCCCACCGGCAATCAATACCACGGACCACATTGCCGAGTTCGAGCAATCCTCCTGTCTCTGCCTCCCGAGTGCTGGGATTACAGGCGTGAGCCACCACGCCCAGCATTATATGTGGTAACCGGGGATTGAACTCAGGTCCTTATGCTTGCGAGGCAGGTGCCGGAACCACTGAGCTAACCCTCCAGCCCTGGGCTCCATAGTGAGCTCAGGGCCAGCCTGAACTACAAAGCGAGACCCTGTCTCCAAAAAGCAAAAAAAAAAAAAAAAATCTGGAGAACTTTGACCCTCCCTTTTTTCCTTAGCCCTGAGTGGGCCTGGTCAAGGTCAAAATCAGGGTGGATGTTGCAGCTTTACATCTGCCTGGTTAGATACCTCGAGGCTTTGTCAGACCTGTCAGCATTGGTGCTTCTAGTAGGTTCCTCTTTATAGACTGGCCTAGACCCACAGCCTTCCTCAGGCAGCCCTCATAGGTAAACCCAAGGACTCGGTAGCTCTCGAAAATTGTCAGCACCTTGGAACATGAATGCACCCGGGTGACAAATGTTGACCACCTCTACAGCTCTGGCAGCCTGGCTAGGATTCCTGATGGAACAGAAGAGATGGAGCCAATCAGGTGAACATGGCATTGAGGAATCTAAGCTTTACCCAGGAAGCAGCTTGTCCTCATGGCCCAAATGCCCAGAACCCAGTACTGAAATGCTAGCAGGAAGGGTTAAACAGCAGCTGAGGTGGCCTGTCCTGTGAGTCTATACCTAGCTAACTGAAGAACCCCTTTGGATAGACCTGCAAAGGTGAGTACCAGGTAGCAGATGGGTAGTGGATCCAGATGATTGTAATGGCTGGTTTTTCCTGACCCAGGACCAGACATCCAGCAGGAGTGTTCCCCACACACCTTCACAGGCCTGCTCCCTGCACAATGTCCATCACAGACACACGCAGTCATTTTGTGTTAACTGAAATGAGTCGGTTTCAGAGCCTGAAACAGCCAGCAATCCAGGAGGGAGAAAAACACCAGAATTAACAAATCAGAAAAGGTTGTCCCACTCACAGGTTTGGTCTACACTGGAGCCACAGCAGGGCCAGAATTACAAGTTTAAGCCATTCCCCACTGTCCTAGCCTTTATCTATTGGAATCTGCCTGCCACCCACTGTGTTCAGTTCCTCCTTTCCCAAAATGAGAGAAAAGGTTAAGAGAGGCAGAGCAAATTACCTTTATGTCCCTAGACTGTTGGCCAAGTTGGAATGTCAGGGAGGCCCAGATGGAGGCTGAAGGTGAAGGTGAGGGCAGCATGCATATGCCTAGGCCAGGCTCCCTGGTTCAACTGGCCAGATGAGGAATCTCTGTCCAATAAGTTTGTGCCTGGGACATTCTGGTCTCCACTTCTGTGCTTCTCTTAAGTTAGGCAGGAAGGTCACCCAGAGATGACAGTGCCCCAACATGCTCTTTAAACCACCACCATCACCTCTGATGCTGCATACCCTTGCCATAGGGTGGGTAGTATTGTGAACATGTAAACTGAGCCTTCCTTACCCTGGATGGGCAAAGAGTAGCATGACAGGATTTGATTCTCCAAAGTGAAAGGGTGTGTGTGCAGGAGCCCACTCTGGCCCCACACAACCAGACTCTGGGGCAGGGCCCTGACCAGAGGAAAAGGCGCCCAGAAAGTATGGTAGGAGCTGAAGTTCAAAAGCCTAGATTCAAGGATCTGTTGTGACTTCCAGCTCAGCCAAGAGCTGGACAAGGAAACTCAGTCCCCACCCCACTCCAGGACCCCTGACCTCTTCCAGATCTCAGAGAGCACAAGTACGTAAACCAGGCCAAAGCTTGTGGAGAAAAGAGAGCTGAGACTTCTGTGCAGTCAGATTCCCTGCCCCAAGAACAAAGAACGGGCTGGGGATTTAGCTCAGTGATTTCAGCATCTGCCTGGCAAGCCCAAGGTCCCAAATTCAGGTCCTCTGTATCACATATCACAGCGCCTGAGGTGGTGGCTCGGGCCTGTAATCCCAACACTCAGGAGGCAGAGGCAGAAGCATTGCTGAGAGTTCAAGGCTAGCCTGGACTACACAGTGAGCTCAGGGCCAGCCTGAGCTACAACATGAGACCCTGTCTCAAAAAACTTAAAAACCCAAAACCAAAAGAACAAAGAACAAAGAATAAACGTGAGAAAGGAAGAACAAAGGGGTCCGGAGGAAGAAGACAGGGAACTCCCCAGAGTCAGTAGAGGATGGCCCAGGAAGAATCTCTAGCAACCAGGGACTGGTGGGAGCCCAAAACTTCCTAGATCTGGGCCTGCTGGACTCTGAGGGAGACCACCAGCCTCTTCCAGAATGACCCTCTTGCTTGCCCATGCCGTGTTCCAGAATGCCCACCCATGGAAGAGGACGCCAGGACAGACAACTGAGTTACTGGCACAGAAATATGCCATCAGCGACATGAAAAATTAAAACAGTGAAAACAACTCGGCCAGGTCCAGCAGGTGCTGTTACACTTTTGTCTGCAAAGAACGCAGGCGTAACTGACAGGCCTGAGGGTGGGATATCACGCAGAGTGCTTGTTTTCTGCTCATATTTTCTATACTAGACTTATTTAAATAAAAAAATAAATGAGAGAATCAGAGAGGAGAAAAACTGAACTGGGGAACACAGGTGATCAGGGGATGAGGTGACCACTATATTGGGGTGGAATGGGGTGGGGAGACACTGCGGAGTCCAGATGCTTCCCAGGGGTCAGGATGAGAGTGTAAGGCTCTGCACACCTGCTGCACAGCTCTCTTCAGTCAAGCTCAGTCCCTGCGGGGTCCTCTTTCTCCAGAGCCCTCCTCTAATTCTATAAACTTCCTTTCAACCTGTCCTCCTACACACATTCCAGCAGCCTGCGTGCCATGGAGGGCCATGAACTTGAGCATCTAGTGAGGCTCTGTAACTCTCCTGCTGTACACCCTGCCACAGATTCAGGGTGCAGTCCCACTTCTTTAGCCACTCACCAAAATTGGCTTTGTGGCTGCATTTCCGCCTCCCACCTCTCTTTCTCTTCTGTCAGTAGGGCCAGTAGGCATTTCCCCCTCCCTTTTCCTAGGTCCCAGACAGAGGTGTCATCTGCTCACCTTCCTCTTGGCCACCCAGCTCTGGGACTGGACATGCCACAAGCGCACTGGACGCACGCACACACTCACTCAACGTACTTACACACCCTCACGGAGATCACCGACCCTCACCAAGACACAAACGCGCGCATATCCACAGCCTAGCTGACAGACACCTTCAGCCATCGGAGGACAGGAGGAAATGCCCTCCCTAGCACCTAGCCGTGGGCTCTTCCACTAGCACTCGGCTCACAGACGCAGAACGCACGTAGGGAGGGACTTCTGCAGTTAGAGTACTTTAGGGAAGGGGTCACGGACCCTCTGGGGAGCAATGCTTTTGTGCGCACACCGCGGCTGAAGAATCTTTCTTCCAAACCCCTTTTCTAAATCAAAGAAACAGAAATCAGGGTTCGGCATCCGCCTTGAGAGAAGCTAGACTCTGCTGCAAGTACTGTCGTCACGAACGCCTCAGAGAACCAAGCGAAGTGCCCAGAAACCCTCACTGCTCGGTGTACCACAGCCGGACCTTGGCGTTCGCAGCCGCGCTCGCCTAGGCGCGTCGCCTCTCCAACCATCCAGCGCGCGAGTCGCCGAAGCCAGACGGAGGAAGAGGAAGCTCCTGGAGAGAAAACCCAAATAAATCCCCGAGCTCTATCCCAGTCTCTAGGTATAGCCGCCTGAGCAAGGATCTCGGAGTTGCAGGGGAGTCCGGCGTTTTCTGCCTACCAACATCTCGCTCTGGACTCTAAAAGCTGAGTGAGCGCACCAGCCTCACTCTTCAGGCTCTTTTGTCCTGCACTCGGTCTCGCCCTCCCCAGAGGGCCCGGAGCGGCTGGGTTCTGCGTTGGGAGTGAGGTTGTGGGTAAAAACCTGCGGAGTGGGGCACGACCCCAGCTCTGCGCCCATCTCCACCCCACCCCCCGCCCAGGCTCCAGCAAGGCCAACCTCCAGTTTTCTGCGGATCTCGCCGGGTCGCCTTCCTCAAGCGCTCAGATTATTGATCCAGCTGAACCGCCTGGAGAGCGGAGGCTGCGCTTCCCAGGGGTCGAGGGAGAGGGGAGAAGAGAAGGCTAGGGCTGAGGTGCTGGGGGATGGAGGTGGAGAAACTTTAGGAGAGGGTGCAGGGCGTTCCTCTGCACTCCCGGGCAGTCCCAGCCTCCCACTGCCGGCTCGGAGCAGAGCGGGACTTGGGGTGGAGTGGGGCGGCCGACCCCTCTGCCTCCTCCCCCCTCTCCTCTTCCACCCCCGGGCGCGGAGCCGGAGCTAGTCTCCCCGACTTGGAGAGCCCAGACTGCGGCCCAATCAGCAGGGAGGGGAGGAGCAACCGGGTGGGGCGGGGCCCTAGGGATCCGGGCGGGAGGGGGCGCCGGCAGGAGCCCGGGCTCTGCTGGTGTAGGCTGGCTCAGCGGCTGCGAAGGCGGCAGGGGCGGCCGGCATGGGCGATGGAGGCGCTGAGCGAGACCTCGGCCCCGCGCGCCGGGCGGAGTCTAGGGGAGGCAGTGGACGCCACGGGGACCTCGGTGGAACGGACGACCTGCGAGCTGATGGAGATAGCCGAAGCCCAAGGGAGATTGCGGGGACCTCGGCTTCCAGCCCAGCTGGCTCCAGAGAGAGCAGCGCAGACAGCGACGGACAGCCCGGGCCCGGCGAGGCGGACCACTGCCGCCGCATCCTGGTACGAGGTAAGAGGACAGCCCGCGGCTCTGGCCCACTGGGCAGCCACCCTATGTCCACCCCGGCCTAAGACCTTTTTGGAGCTTCACCTCCCAATTCGTTTATTCATTCATTCATTATTCAGCCGTTCACTCAGCAGATATTATCTTGAGGGTCTATTGTGTGCTGGACACTGAGCTGAGGGCGGGGGACAAAGCAACGAATGGAAGAAGTCCCGTTTCTTGCCTTCATCCTCTCGGGCCTGGCCCCTCTCCCCAGGCCCACCGGCCGGTGACTGTGGTGGGGACAGAAATGGGTCTAGGAGCATGCAGAGAGCTCGGACCTTGCCCCGCGTCCCTCAGGTCAAGTGCGGAGAAAGGCATCACGCGCGCTCGGCTCAGTGGAGACGGGACTTGGAAGGAACGGTGTGGGCAACCACCGCAGAAAAAGGCCCAGGCTCCTCTCAGCTGCCGGAGCGCTCCATCTTCCGCCCAACCTTGCTCCCTTTGCCGAGAGCCAGAGCCCGGCCAGCGCCGGTTGCTCGCGGGAGCGGGAGAGGCATTGCGCAGCCGAGGGTGGCATGCCGAGCTTCTGTTCCGGTTCCCACTTCCTCGCAGCGCCCGGGCCCAGCTGGCTCTCTGCGCCGTCTGCTCTTGGCCTGGCTTTTCCTAGTCTTGCCCCTGGCCCTTCTCTCATTTCCTGGTCCTCTCTCAGTTCTGAACTCTCCCTTGCAGCCCTCTAGGGCCTGGCGGGGCAGAGGCACCCATGTCCCCACCTCCAGCCTCTGTCGAAGCTGTTAGCTCCTCTTTCTCTCAAACTGGGCCAGACCAAACGGATGAAAAAAGAAAAAAGTCTCCTGGGTCTTGCCCCCGGGCCATGGCCAGGCCACGTCCAGAGCATGAAGTCTGTTGCCCCAGCCATTCCTGTGTTCACGGGTAACATCTCTCATCCAGGCTCTTTCCTCTGCTGCTCTTTCAGCTTCCTCTCCTTTCGTGCTCTTCCTGTGCACTCATCGCTGGTGCAACCCGCCAGGGCTGATTTCCTCCTACTCTGCCTGGGGGATTCTGGGTTTATCTAAACTGAGCTCTGGAATATTTTGGCAGGTACCAATCTTCTCAAAGCTGCAGAATGTGAGAGGGTTCTGGGAGATGGAGTCAGGCCTGGGGTCCACGGGAGTTAGTCGGACATGAAGGCAAGAAGTAACTGCCTTGTCCACACCCACTGGGGCCTTGGCTTCAGGAAAAACTCCTGGCATCCCTGTGTAGCTGCCAGGCGATTGGGGGCCCACTGCCCAGGGACAGGCTGGGGTCTAGGCAGTTACACCATTAGAATTCTGGCAGGTGTGTGGACCTGTTGAGCGCCTGGGATTCAATTACATTCCATTCTACATTGCAGGATGTCCAGACTGTGAGGTGTGAAGATCTGGTTTTTGGTTCATTAAAAGAATCTGTAGGGCTTCCTGACAGGGAGAAAGGAGTCCCTGCAGCCCACACACTCCAAGGGAAAGACCTCAAGTCTCTACCCGTGGTGCCCCTTCTGCCAAGGCAATTGAAAATGCTGAGTCCACCTTTCATATTCTCCACTCTGTTAACCTTATATATACAACAAATAAAGTTTTGTACAGATGCCAATGAAATAGCCTCCAGGCGTAGACTCTTAGAAGCTAGGAGTGAAGTGAGCCTCCACCCTGTAAGGTGGGACCTCCCAACCCAGGCAGAGATGGATTCCACTTACACAAGTTCGCTGTGCACATCTTCAGGGGGTATATTTTTATAAATTTATATACACACATAGCAATGTTCCATTTGTAAAATATAATGGAAATATTAAATACAAACCACAGAGGATCTATTTACACACCTAATAGAAATGAAAGGCAAATGGAGTCCTCATAAATCCCTCTCCCAGCTCCATTTAATGACAGGTTATTACAGCGCTGAAATGCCCAGGACGTCATTTACCACTAATCCCTCCTAGTCAGGGTCACCTGTGTCAGTCACAAGCAGCCCCACCATGGCTCAGGGTAGAGGCTTTGATAAATGGAACAGGCTTGACCCTGGCAAAGGGGAATTCAAAGTGCTTTGGTCCCAGAATGAATATCCCTCCCATAGGCCCTAGTACCTTTTGCCCTTGACTTCTGAAGAGGTCATCTCCTAAATCTTTCTTTTTGGAGGAAACCCTTAAACGGCAAAAGGAAGACATTTCAACTCTGCCACTGGTTGTATTTAGATAAAGCTCTCCTAATCAAAGCCCTTTCCTTCAAGGTCTTTTCAACCTCCTTTTGGTTCTGCACTCACTTGCTGGAAGGCCCACCCCAGGCATCGGGTCTACAGATGGAGGCCTGTGGCACTGGGAAGTAGAAGAGCTTGGGTAGCAGAACTAAACAAAATTGGTTTAGAATTTCGGGACTGCGGGCTGGAACCAGTTCCTTTGTCTCTGTCTGTCTCCTCATCCGTACATAGCCCTACCTTGAAAGGAGCACTACCCATCCAAGGATCCTGCAAAAATGCTGACTCCCAGGGGCAGGTCTCCAGCGGGGTCTCGGTATAGATTTGTTGAAGGAAAAGGGTGGGGGTGCCTGTGACGTGACCCCAAATCATTTCTACTGGCTGAGGTAGCAGGCCTCCCTTTCAAAGGCCTCTTCCAGTTCACTGCTCACTTCACCCCAGCCCAGGTTTCTTGGCCCTGGGCACAGGAAAAACCTTGGAAAGTAAGTAGCCTAGGCCTCAAGAGCCAGACAGTGGAGACTGAAGGGCTCCACTCTGCAGACCACATTGTGAAGTCCTCAGTTCCTATAGGGGATGCGTGGCCACTGTGCTGCACACCCTGCCTCAAAATGGAGGCTGCTTCTTACACACCAGGACAAGCGGGGCCACCGAGACTAACAGGCACAGATCCACAGCCAGCACCCCTTCCACCCCACCTCTGACACAGTGAGGCTTCCACAACCCACATTCACTGTGCACTACCGATAGCTGGTGAGAGGTGGGGATGGGAGGATTCTTTTGTTTTATGTAGGAGGCTGGTGGAAAGAATCGGCCCTCCAAGCCTTAGTCTTAACCTTGGTGTGCAGTGGCCTTTTCCACGGAGCCGAGTTACTGGCAGGCCGAACAAACATGGACCACTCTGACCCAAATTCCAGCAACCTCACAATCCACACTCGCGCAAGGGCTCCTTCAGAGGAGTCTCTGCTTCCTAAAGTAATCCGGACTGGAATTCAGCAGCGGATCTTGTAGGTTGGGAATGCTCCTCAGTACTTTAGTGGACAATGTGTGGTGCAGGCCTCTGCTCACCCAAGCTGCCGCTCCAGGCTGGACGCCGCCTCTGCGGATGAAGCCCCATTCAAGACGCAGTTCACAGCACCCCTCCTTCTGGAGGTGGAAAGGGGAGAGTCTGGCAGGATCCCTCGGAGGAGGGACCCTTGGAATCCACCAATGGAAACGCTTTCATCAGGTGTCTGGGACTGAGGAGAGGGGTGTACTCATGGCTGGGCCTCCGACCTCGGCTGGGTGAATCCCATCTTGGGGATATTGGAAGGAAGGGAGTGGGCCAGTCAGGGTCTGACTCCTCAGAGAATCCACAGGCAGCCGGAACCTGAGCTCCAGAACATGTACACACAGTGCAATAGCGTGCACCCAGCCCGGCCTTCCTCCCACAAGCGTCAGGGGCTTGGACTGGGAGCAGAAGGGTCTGGACGCCCACAAGGGCTGCGAGCTCAGAGCTCAGTGCCGGCCCGTGTCCGCTGGCTTTCCAGCGGCCTAGGGGGCCTCTGCGCAGCCACAGGCCCAGCGCTGTGGAGCCGAGGGCCAGCGCAGGAGTGCAGGGAGCACTCGCCAGAGAGTTCCTTAGTCTTAGCAACTGAATCTGTTCATAAATCTGGTAACACAGGCCCAGCCCCCCCAGGCTCGTTCAAATGTTTGCAGAGTTTATGCAGAAGACTGTGGATAGGGATCTCTGTATTTGTTTTTATTGTTTGTGGAAAATATTCGGGGTTTTTTTTCCCCTGGGGTTGCTTTGTTTTTATAGTTTTCCTCTCTTAATTCGTTGCTTTTGGCAGGAAACCCATATTCTCATCACAATCAGTTTGGGTGCCTGGCGTTTGGGGCGTTATTTTTCCCCCCTTGAAATGCCTGCCAACCCCACCTTCACGTGATAACCAGCAAACTTGCAGCCATAGTCGCTGAGTATCTGTCACCGGTCAGGGAGCAAGGAGGCTTCGTGCCTCTTCTCTCGCCCTGGACCCAGTTGCCATCCAGGAGAGCGAGGCACATCCCTCCGCAGGGATGGGCCCAGAGGAGGCGCCTGCTGAGCCCCTTGACTGTGCAGAGCTCCCCGGACAAAGCTGGGAGAGTGCGCCTGGGACATCCAGTTCCAGGCGTCAGCGCCAGTTCCAGTCGCAGCCCCTTGTGTGAGTCATCAGTGGGGTTAAGGGGCTCCGGGGCAGGCCTGGACACTGTTTCTGCCATTGCCTGCTGGCCCTGAGCTCCCTCCTCGTTAGATAGGTTTCATTAATTTCTCTTTAACTGGAGTGGCTTGGCAAGGAGTATGAGTTTGTCTTCTGTCTCCTATTTGCAAGATGTAAAGTAGGACTGGTGATTGACCCAACTTTTTCGAGAGGCTGTAACCGGTTTTCTGGCCGTGCACCACCGAACTCTATGCCCACGTTTGAGATGGCCTGAGAGAGGGCGTGGAAGCCCAGGAAACCTGCCTGGAAATCCCTGGAGACCCTCGGTATCCTATGTCCCACCTGGGAGAGTGGTCTCCGGGACACTCCAGCCACCCCAGTGTCGCCTGGTGTGTCCTAACGGCAGAAGGCATCTCGGGAAAACATGGCAGCTGCAGGTGGGCATGTGGTCTGTACAGCCACAAGTGGGAGCACCCAGTACAAGCAGGGCTCAGTGCGGTGCAGGGAGCTGGGTGGGGAAGATACAGAAGGCCCTAGCAGGAGCCTGTGGAAGCCTGGGCTCCCCTCAGCCACTTCTGCGGGGGGCCTGCTGTGGCTGGCAAGCATGATTGTGAACCTATAGAAGCCAGACTGACTCCAGCGGGGGCTGCCTGCAAGCTGCTGGCCCGCCTTCATCTCAGGGACCCGCGCCGCTCCCACCTGTGACTGCAACCGGCTAATGTGGGTGCCAGGGAGACAGCTAAGGTCAGGGGAGCTTGGAACCAGGTCGCCCTGTGGGGTCCAAGAAGGGAACCGAAGCTGTCCCTGACAAATCCACACGATCTCTCCAAGTGTGATCCTAGTGCCTCATGGGCACGGAAATATTTGTGGAGTAAATAAAAGGAGATGAAATCAACAGAAGCAGTCAGTGTTCTTCCCCCAAGAACTTAAATCTGGAGATAACATTTTTTTCCATATAACTGAGCCCTACCCCTCCCAGCTCCCATGCTTATAGCCTATAGCTGGGGCTAGAGTTTGAAAAAACAAAAACCAGGCAATTTAAAGTATGGTTTCTTGGTTTTGCTGAAAGCTTTGGCTCCCGAGCCCCTCTCCCACGGATCCACCTGCCAGGTTAAGCTTGAGGACAGCCCCTCAAGGCCCAGCCACAGGCTGGGCTACACTTAAACTGTATGCAAATAGCAAGAGGATTCAAAGTTAAAAGGCAATGATTGCTTCATAAAAAGCAAAACTGGAAGCTGATAAGGGATCCCAAAAATAACCACCACTGTGGGGTGTCCTTTATGGTGATTTTCCACACTTATAGGCAAGCACATTAGTAAAAGCAGGATCATATTCCATAGGCTGTTGTGCAACTTACCTTTGCAAAAATTTAATCCTCAGCAGTCATCTTTTCAGCTCAACAAATTCACGATACCCCTACTAGTTAGTATTCCTTTAGTCAGAAAGCTAAATTCCCCGAACCCCTGGAAGAACTCTCACATTTTGTTTTGTTTTGTTTTGTTTCTTTTCTGTGAAATAATATCTGGACAAGGCTCTTTGTGTCTCTTTCTATTTGAGACAGGTCTAGCTTTGTAGTTCAGGCTGGCTCTGAGTTCACTATGTAGCCCTCGGCAAGCCTCAAACTCAGCAGTCCTCCTGCTTCTGGCTCCCAAATGCTGGGATTATAGGCGTGAGCCACCACGCCCAGCATTGTTGTATGTGGTTACTGGGAATCAGGAATCAAAATCAGGACCTTGTGCTTGCTAGGCAGCCGCTGGAACCACTGAGCTAAATCTCTGGACCCTTTGTGTCTCTTTTGAGTGTAATAAATTCCCAGTAGTGTAACTGATGCTTCAGAAAATTTACACACACACATACACACATGTTCAACAATATTTTCATTTAATTGTAAACTAGGTAGTTAATGCACCCAATTTTTTTTTAATGCACCAAAACATTTTTACAGTCTAAAGTGAGAATGATCTCCACCAGGCTCAGATGCAACCATTTATACTGCTTTCTAGTGTTTTCCAGATAATTTTTCTGCCGTGCAGATCAGCACAGCTATATTATTTTGCCTTCCAGTACATCCTGGAATATAAATACTGCCTTGCTTTTCACAGAGGGAGAGTTACTTTTATATGAACTGGATGGATCATGACGTGTATGTTATATAACCAGTGCCTTAGGGGTAACATTTTGCTATTTTTCTTATCTATTGCTAGTACATATATTACTCCAATAAATAAGCCTGCTCCTTGGTTATTTCCACCTGTGCAGTACATGTCAAGGAGTTCCTAAGAGTGGGTTACTGGGTGGAAGGGTATCCATAACTATAATTTGAGACATAATGCAAAGTTGCCCTTCAGCGGATGGTAGCAATTTACACTATTACCAGCAATGCCCAAATATACTTCTCTGCGTTTAACTAGCATGGTTCACAGATAGTGTCAAATTATTCTATGAAGAAAGTGTGCCCTGTCCCTACATTGGATATTATATGTCCTTTCTTGAGCTCACCTTAATGACATTACCTTAATGACATTTTAATTCTTACTTCCTTGGTTCCTATTGAAAATGAGCATCTTTCCATGTTTAGTACCTAAAAATCTTCTGTGTAATTCATATTCTCTGACCGGTGTTAGTTTTCAAATATTCTTTTCTTTATTGATTTGTAGAAACTTGATGTATTATGAGTGGCCCCACCCCTACCTCTCTGTGTATCATGGATAGTATCCCGTTGCGTTAATGTGTTATGATTTCCTTTAGTTTATAATTTGTCATTCAGTTTTGTCTATGCTGTCTTTTGTTTTCTGAAATATGAAATATCTTTTCAATACAAAAGGAATTCATGCTGTGTCATTCTATATTATGTAATGGATCATCATTTTCCCACATGATATATGTTCATTTACAGAATTTACCACCCAAAGTTTTCCTAGTAACTGAAAAATATAAGTGTACTAAGTTGTACATAACAAGAGAGAGAGAGAGAGAGAGAGACCTTGCCAACTTTTTTTAATTTAACAAATACTTGTTCTATCTAGAAGTTTCATATTTTTTCATTTTTTGAATACTACCTGTATGATACTCCATTATATAGATACAATATTATTTACTTAACAGGTGACATGTTGATGGTTATTTAAGTTGATTCTAACTTTTCATTATTGCAACCAAGTCTTTATATCCTAATCTGAATGAGAGGTTTTTTAAAATTACATTTATGAAAACAATTTAGAAAATATAAAAATCAGATGGTATATTTTAGTATTCCAGGGAATTGTTAATTTTTTATCATGATAATAGTATTATAGTAGTTTCTTTTTGCTTATTTTTTGTTGTTATTGTTGCTTTTTTTTTTTAACAGGGTCATGCTTGAACTTGCTAGGTAATCCAGGCAGGCCTCAAACTTGAGATCTTCCTGTCTCAGTCTCTCAAGTGCTGGGGCCACAGGTATATACCATTGGTGCCAGACACATTAAATTTCTTAAATGAGTCCTTTTTATAGGTAATATGATGTGCTGACAGAATTTGCTAAAATTATAACATGGCAAAAGAAACAAGATTTTTCCTGAGTTAAAGTTCAGAGATAGATAAGAATTCTTTGTATTATTCTCTAATTTTGTATGCTTGGTATTTATCAGAATAAAATGTTTAAAATAATATGG
Source organism: Thryonomys swinderianus (assembly GCA_004025085.1). Taxonomy (NCBI): domain Eukaryota; kingdom Metazoa; phylum Chordata; class Mammalia; order Rodentia; family Thryonomyidae; genus Thryonomys; species Thryonomys swinderianus. The sequence continues at coordinate 20,614 of PVIC010029860.1, forward strand.
ATTGAGCCAAAGATTTAGCTCAGTGGTTCTGGTGCCTGCCTAGCAAGCTCAAGGTCCCTGGTTTGATCCCCAGTAACAAAATACAACAGTACTGGGCATGGTGACTCACACCCACCAGCAATCAGTACCACGTACCACAATGCTGGGTGTTGTGGCTCATGCCTGTAATCCCAGCACTTGGGAGGCAGAAACAGGAGGATTGTTGAGTTCAAGGCTTGCCTGGGCTAAATAGTGAGCTCAGGGCCAGCCTGAACTACAAAGCAAGACACTGTCTTAAAAATAATAATAATAATAAGGATCATTGCACACACAACTACGAGACAAATTTCTAGAAATTAAATTTGAAGATCCAAGTATCCAGGTATACTGAAACTTATAGGTATTTCCAAGTTTTGTGCCCAAAAAGTGTGAATTTATTTCCCCAGCAATCATATATAAATGTGTCATTTCTCCACATCCTTCCAGCCCAAACTATACTCTTTTTTTTTTTTTTTTTCTTTGCTTTTTGGAGACAGGGTCTCGCTTTGTAGTTCAGGCTGGCCCTGAGCTCACTATGGTGCCCAGGCAAGCCGCCGCGAACTCAGCAATCCTCCCGTCTCTGCCTCCCAAGTGCTGGGATGACAGGCGTGAGCCACCACGCCCAGCATTATATGTGGTAACCGGGGATCGAACTCAGGTCCTTACACTTGCGAGGCAGGCGCCGGAACCACTGAGCTAACCCTCCGGCCCAAAAAATTTTTAAATTCCAGAAAAAAAAGTGAGTTTGTACTGAACATGTACAGACATTTTCCTTGTCAGAGGGCCTAAACAGCACAGTATAACAACTATTTTTGTAGCATTTACTTTATATTATAAATAATCTGGAGGTGCTATAAGTAATCTAGACATTAAACAGGAGGATACTTGTAGGTTGTATGCAGCTAATATGCCATTTTATGTAAGGGGATTTGACCATTCATGGATTTTGGTATCTGAAAACAACCCTCCACAATCACTCAGGGATAGCCGTACTTCTGGACGTTTCCAGTGGGCCACAAGTGTCACCTTTTGTCAAAGAAAGATGGTACACTGCTCTGCAGCTCACCAGTCTAAGGCACAACAGGTCTGCCAGGGGTTCTGGGTTTGGGCCAGGGTGAACTGTGTGGGATAAGGGGATAAGAAAGAGCTAAAAGGCCTGGAATAAACAGCCCCTCAAGACTTGTGTGATTTACCACAACATGCATATATTTACATGTGTGCATTCAAACACACGTGTAAACATATGTGTGCGTTCAAACACACGCTCTGCCTTCATGACGAGCACTGCTCCCAGAGCAGAATTTCAGATCGAGGAGCCACCCCAGCTCCTCTCTCCAAGCTCTCCTTGTGTGGGCAGGAGACACGCACAGTGAATGAACACAGTGGAAGAAAACACATAAACAAATGCAGTGTAACAACCCAGCTGTGGAGCCACTCACACAGCCGAGCCGAGCCAGCCAAGCCGAGCTGGGGGCAGATGCAGCAGGGTACTGAGTCATAGCAGCTGCAAGGACCCCAGGAACTGGGTTGTGAGGGTCCACTCTGCCTGGCGGGTCATATCCCAAGAGCCCTCTGCATTTCCCTGGCACTGAGCACTACTGAGAGGCTGCCTTAGACCCATCCTGCAGGCTC
>PVIC010029861.1:0-22268 GCA_004025085.1 Thryonomys swinderianus
TTGAACTAATTGATAGTTTTCTTGTGAAAAGATTTGTCATAATACTAAAAATTACTCTTGTAATATCTGCTTTGACAAAAGTCAATTCTGATATATAAGGAAATTCCATTGAAATTTTATTTGGCATTGGAAATTCAGTGATTTAAACATGCACATTATATGAAAAATCTATAATAAAGCAATTGAATGTTTCTGGTAAGTCAGATTATTTCTATTCTATTAGTGCAGTTTGAAGACATACAGATATTCTAAGATTTACAATAACTCATATGGTTTTTACTGAACCTCATGAATATTTGAAGTACTTCAGATTATTTTAGTTTTGAATTAGAGTTTAAAGATTACTTATATAAATAGATCAATATCCACACTATGTATATGTGTATATATAGATGTGTATACTACATGGATATATGTAGTGTGTATATCCTGTGTATACTATGCTTCTCCAAGGTAGACATCATATGTGAGGAGACATATGAAGTAGAGTAAGGACAGACTGCGATTACCCATTTTTAGAAATATTCAAATAACAATATGCAAACTTATTGTGAGTTTCAGGAAAAATTTATCTGAAACATTCTAGACAGAGCCAGAAATTCAAACAGTAATGGCTCTCATCAGTGTGCTCAATACACTGCATTTTTCCTAGGAGAGGAATTTCGATCATAATATAAGCATCCAGAAAATGTAAGAGTCCCTCTCTAGACAACCTTTTTAACTAATTGCTTCCCATAAATATCAAATTTGAAACCCTTTGCCATATAAGTTTAAACCTTGACACACAAAGTTTGCATCAGTTGAATGATCCTCATTTCAACTTTCATTTCCCTCGATTAACAACATAGTAGCATGATTAACTGGATAATACATAGAAGTGAACATACAGAATCTCATGCTTTGAAATCTCTCTTCTAGACTCCTTTCTTCTGGCTCACTAGTAATTATTTCCCCCTCCGTGGATGACACTGCAGTCTATGAGTGCACAGTGACAAACGATGCAGGAGAAGATAAGAGAACCCTGGATCTCACTGTCCAAGGTAGAGCCAGCTTAGAAGTGGCCAGAAAGTTACTCTGATCTTATCACTTCATCACCCCACTATGGGACAAGGGGCCTCCTTTTCTATCAACCTAGCATTCACTTGCAAAGCAGAATGGGGAAGAGGTATGAAAAGACTTTGTACATATGTGAGAGTTAGAACTGTGCAGTTTTATGTTTATTGTTGTTGTTGTTTTAGTTCCACCCACCATCGCTGATGGGCCTGTGGACTTCCTAGTGACCAGACAGGCCCCTGCAGTGATCACCTGCACAGCAACGGGAGTTCCATTTCCCTCCATTCACTGGACCAAAAATGGCATAAGGCTACTTCCTAGAGGAGAAGGCTATCGAATTCTGTCCTCTGGTAAGATAAGTGCAGTGAGTTCATATCTGTTCATTGGAAGAATTACTAATGGGTGGATTTTTATTGTACCAAAATGAAAGAATGAAATATACATTCTTGTACTCCTAAATGTAAACATCTAGGAAAAAATGCTTTAGAGCAGGTAGAGGAACTGGAGGTAGGGAGAGGTTAGGGAACAAAAAGAAAAAAAAAAGAGAGCAGAAAAAGAATTAAAGAGGTATTATGTTCGTATGCCAACTCCCTGTGATAATGTAAATAGTACTATGTACTGCAAACTTGTCCTGGTTAAGATAAATTAATTAAAAAAGGAGTCTGAACATAAATTAACATGTAATACCTAAAATCGTTTAGAATATAATAAGCACAATTATTGGTACATCTATGCATATATAATAAACCTAAGGTTTAGTAAATTCCCTTTGCTTGTCAGTGAATCTCATTTTCCACAGATCAAATTGAACGTTTATTTAAAAAACATTCAATGCCTAACATAGGCTTATGTACCTTACCAAATTTCTGAGATAATAAAACTAAGAATTCCTGCTTTCAGAGTATTTATTATTCACAAGGAAAGGCTAGGTGCTATATACAGCAGCTGATAATTTTTCACAATGGTAATAGCCATCCTTTAAATAATTTATAGGGTTGAGAAAAAAGAATTTGCCAAAATGAAAATGAGATTCATATTGATGTTTCTGAAGTTACCCTGTACTATAAGAGTATTCTAGCAATAAACTAAAGTAGCAACTAATATCCTGAGACTTCATAAATATGTACATATTATTTTTAGAGAAGTTACATATTTCTTCAATAAAAGGGAAATAATGGAAGATTTGCTCTCAGGACACAACTTTGCTATTCAGGTAAAATATTGTGACCATCTCAGAAACCTGTATACACTAGCAGTGGTTCCAACCATAAAAACATTAAAACTTTTTCTTACTTAGGAGCAATTGAAATAGTTGCCACCCAATTAAACCATGCAGGAAGATATATCTGTGTTGCTAGGAATGCAGCCGGTTCTGCACACAGACATGTGACCCTTTACGTCCAAGGTATGGAAGGTTATTTCTTCATTAAGAATGTCTTGGGTGGCATGAGGAAGTAGTTCAATGACAAAGTGCTTGCTTGGCATGTGCAAAGTCCTGGGTTTGGTCTCATCACCACACGGGGCAAAACACTTGCTGGGTTTGGAAGCCATGCTTATTCTTAAAAGATAGTACTGTCTATAGGTGTACACCATAGAACCAGTAATATTATGGGATGTGAAAGTCTGGAAGATATTTTTCAAGTGACTAAAGAAGACAGAGATGGCAAACCATAGCAAACAATCCCAGAATTATACTCCTTATGGGGTTTTTATAATCTGTTCCAACTTCTGGTTTCCAATGGTGTTCCGCTAATGCAGGGCCTATCGTAACAAGATAAAGACTATAATGTGAGCAATCCTAACTCTTCTCTTGGACAATCACATCACTAACACCTTGGAAATACGGCTCTAGGCCTGGTTAAACTCAACACTACCATAGCCTCTATGGCCCTTACAAGTGCTTGTTCTTTTGGTCGGTTGGTTTTACAGAGCCTCCAGTCATTCAGCCGCAGCCAAGGGAACTAGATGTCATTGTAAACAATCCCATTTTATTACCATGTGAAGCAACAGGGACACCGAGTCCTTTCATTTCTTGGCAAAAAGAAGGCATCAATGTCATCACTTCAGGTACCTACCACTTCTGTCAGGAAAATCATGGCCTATTCAATGTGGTACCATTCAGAAGGCAAAATGAGCTTTTAAACAAAAAGTAAAAATTCACTCTCTTTTATAACCATGATACAGGCAAAAGCCATGCAGCTCTTCCTAGTGGTGGCTTACAGATCTCCAGAGCTGTACGTGAGGATGCTGGCACATACATGTGTGTGGCACAGAACTCAGCTGGCACTGCTTTGGGCAAAATCAAGCTAAATGTCCAAGGTACCTAAATAATTTCTCTATCTGCTAAGATAGTTGTACCAATGTATACTAAATAGTAGTATACCTAAAATGACTATGCAGCATTTTACGTAGTTTTCAACCTTATTAGTTTGTTTTATCCTATTTGTTCTTCTACTACTACTTTATGAAGAATAAAATTAACATGTTTTAGTTTTCCCACATCATTTGTATAAGAAAACTGAAGTATCCCCCGTATTTTTAACTTCTGTGAAACTCTGCTTGATATTAAAGACACTTCTTTAGCTATGGTTTTGTTTGGTAAGCTTGAGTCTGATCCGGAGAGTGGATGATAGTGCCAAAAAGATGTACAAGAAGAAGTGGTTTTAGAGGAGGGAAATCATGGTTTATGTTTAATCATGTGAAATGTAGGAAACTATTGGAAATCCTAGTAGAGATGCCAAGTAGAGTTCATTATGTATTAAAGTTCATGGGAGATATATTGTATAGAATAATTTGAAAGTAATTAGTGTTAAATGCTGGATACTGGAGGAGATATGTAGGTAAAGAGAATGTGGACAGAAAAGATTTCTGAGGACAAGGTTCTGGGACAGTGTGTTGTTTGGTGGTGTGATAAAGGTGAAAACACAGGGGAAAAAATGCAGAGGACAGAGAAGTCAGAAAGGAAGCTAGATGGAATCTGGAAAATAACAGTATTTCAGTTCTGTTGAATACAGTTGAGTCAAGTAAATTTAAGACCCAAAAACTACTCACTGGTTTCAACAGTACAGATGTAACAGAAAAGAATGCCTTCGGATTTGAGTGTTTTCTTCATCAAATGGCTCAAAGTATTACTACAAAAGTAATTATGAAAGAGATAAAAAGCTAAACACTGAAAGATAATTAAACATTCCAAAAGAAGCCAAAAATAATTGCATTCTCTAGGGGCATGAAAAATTCTAAGTAGACTTTCTCTTTGCACATGCAATATGTATGGTAACCACAAATTAAATCAAATAATTTAACTTTGGTTTTTGTAAATAAGCTTCGCATGGGTATTCATAATCATTCTATGTGTCCCTTTTTTTTGGTGGGAGGGAGGTACTTAGAATAAAATTCAGGGCTTTCTGCATGATAACCAAATGTCCCAGTTACTTCATCATTGCTGATAAAACACCCAGCACCCACAACTGAACAGAGTAAGACCTTTATTTTGTCTTGTGGTGTTTGGAGAAGTCATTCCACAGTGGACTGGCTCCTTGGAGGAGAGACTTGGCAGCCAAGAAGCAGACTCACACCCTTCCAAGTCACCACACCCACCCTAGCTCTTCAGACCAGACCCCTCTCCCTGCAGCACATTCAGCTCTGAGCTCTTCAGTGGAATAATCTCTAGCAGCAAGCACTTTACCACTCAGCTACATTAATAGCTCTAACATGTCTTCATAGGGTGGATGTTTTAAGACTTGGTAGAATGTCCAGCCCAATGCCTAAGTGGTGATCAGCCTACTGTTATCACTTGGAAAAGAAATTCTTATGATTGTCTTTTCACAAGTTTCTGAAGTGAGAAAAATTTACATATATGATTATTTCTATGATCTATGTGTTTAGTTACTTATTCATTGATAAAATGCTTTATGAAATATTACTACTGAGTATGAGATAAGATGCTAAGTCCAGTAGGAAGTACATTCGGAGGAGTTTCTTTGAGCAGCAGACTATTTTCCAAAAATCATATGACTCACATATGGGAATTAATACAGCCTAAATATTCTAGACATACAGACTTTCATAAATATATATTTACCTCATTTAAAATTGGTTAATTACCTTTATTTGTTCATTTATAGAGATTAATTTTCTAAAATACATACAATAAATTTTAATGTTCCAAACAAAACAAACTATAGAGTCCTTTATTGATGAAGTGGTAAACTGGATTTTGTTGCTTATTGATGTCATTTCATTTTGCTAGGGTACTACTGTAGTATGTAATTTGTATACTTGTATCTTTAAAATGATATTTAAAGTTTCTCTCTTTTAGTCCCTCCAGTCATCAGCACTCACACAAAGGAATATGTCACTGCTGTGGATAAGCCCATTATGTTACCCTGTGAGGCAGACGGCCTTCCACCCCCGGACATTACGTGGCATAAAGATGGCCATGCAGTTGTGGAATCCATGCGGCAGCGCATCCTCGCCTCTGGGGCTCTGCAGATAGCATTTGCTCAGCCTGATGACACCGGCCAGTACACATGCATGGCAGCTAATGTGGTGGGATCCAGTAGCTTAAGTGCCAAGCTTATAGTCCACGGTAAGTTACTTAATAGGAATTACTTTAGTCTCCTGAACTACCATGGCAAAAGAAAAAAACACGAAGAGCAAACATGATGGAAATCAGAGTCACATAAAATCAATAATCCAGGGCTGGGGTGTAGTGCATACAGAGCACTTGTCTAGCATGAGCAGGGCCTAGGTTCAATTCCCAGTTTTGAATAAAAACAGAAATCCAGTGTGTGTATGTGTGTGTGGGGTGTCCCAGTGCATTTGCACTGTTTTCTTAACCTGTGTTTACTTCTGTGAGCATATATTGAATGCATAAGAAAACTATTAATATTGCCGTGAAAATTAATATATTGCCCTTTCACATTGTAATTGCTGGGGTCTGCCCTCAGTTTAGGAGAATTCCACTTTGTTTTTGTGACTCTTCAGCTTTTGACTTCTTGAAGCTTCAAGTCATTTTGGCTCAAAACTAGTACCATGTGTCCTATTTTATAAAAACAGTTTGAACCTAGTAGGAACTAAAGGTCTCCCTAGTTGATTCAGTACTTTAAAGTAACAAACTATTTATCTGTGTTTTTCATAACTGAAAAAATCCTATTTTCCCTTTGTATTAAGACAACTAGCAAATTATCTAAAAATCACCATTGAAATATTGTATTGAATATTTTAAAGCTAAAGATAGAAACCCTATTAATATCAGTGATATTAATTTGGAATATTATCAGTGATATTAATATCAGTTTTCACTCACTGTTTTCAGGGTTACTCTTATTTTAATGATTATTTTTGCTTCTATTTATTTTTGCTTTTCATTTTTTTTCAAAAAGGTATGAAAGTTATTTTATTTTCAAGTACATATGAATTTATTAGACTTTCACAACTGCAGTAATAATTTCAAATGGAATCCTTTTTAACTGAGTAATTTAGCCAAAATTTAAAATTTTTACTTGTTTTACAAATACTTTTGCTTTCAGTTACTGTAGCTAATTTAATCAATATAAACCATCCCTTTATCTTCAGATAATACTTCCTTTTCAAATATTTATAGAAAATTTACAAAAATTTGCTGTGTACTAAATAACAAAGAAATTAATAATTCTTAAAAACACAGATCACAATTCTTGCCCATAATGCAATAAAACTAGAAATTTTTAATAAATTTTATTGCCAAACATGAAATCCATACAACTTAAGAAATAGTCTTCCAGCTAACAACTATGTCAAAGTATATTTTTATTTTCAGATTATTTATAAAATGATATAAAAGGGAACTACATATAAAAATGTATAATGTGTGACCAAAGCTAAAGTACATTATAAAGCCATAACCTTAAGTCTTTTTCTTCATCTTGAAAAAAAATAATGGAAATAAATGAACTAATGTTCTATCGCTGTAATCTCTAGCAAAAGAAAAATAACCTCAAGAAAACTAAGAAACAGGACACAGTGAAACACAACATAAACTAATGAGAAATGAATTATTTTTAATGAATTGTTCAGCAACAGATATTCTCGTCTTTTCCAAATCATCTATGACATCCATGCAAATACTCATTCATATAATCTTGTATATTTACTAATAGTCAAAGAAGAATTACATGAAGACTAAGGTTTATACAACTTTTTTTGTTGAGACCAACTATTGCCCTCTCACCTTACAAATATCATAAGAGTGGTCTGTCTCTCATTAATGTTTGAATAATCCCAGATTAGTGTTTTAGGAAAATTGAATACATTTTCTGTTTACTTCAAGAATTCCTAATGTTTTTTAGCCTTTATTTTTGCAGCAAATACCTTATTTTTAAGTACACTGAAGTATTTCTCAGTCACTGTGATATTTAACCCATCTCCATACTGCCTAATTTAAATTGGGGGAAGATTGACTCACAGGAAGTACTTGATGTTGAAATGTTGAAGTCATGTAAAAATTTCTTCTCAAACAATATAAAAAAAGGTTAATAAGTATTTGCTTTTACTAGCATTGTTTCAACATGAAATACTGCAATGATTACTTTTCTCTAGTACTTTGTGACATTCAATGTAGGTGAATGCTTTGAAATATTTTATATTAATTATCATTAGTTCATTCTCTCAATATATGTAAGATAAATCCAGCAATTACATAACCATAGAAATGGTTTTGGGTTTTGTTGGTGCTTGGTTGGTTGTTTTACCTAAATATGAAAAAGTCAGAAAGTTAATAAAATCTAAGCATTTCTAACCCACCACCAAGTCACTGGTTCAGAAACTGAATGTAAATTCAAACAGATTCAAATTCTTTCCAGCATAAAAATACAGTCAGCCCTCAACTTATGAACTCATTTGGTTCCTGAGGGCTGGTTGTAACTCAAGGTGGTTGTAATGCAATAGAGCTAAGATCTGGATGTTTACTTGGGTACACACTATAGACAATAAAAAGGCAGATGAATTTTCTTTTAACCTAATTAACCCAAGTTGTTTGTATGTCAGGCTGGTCATAACTTGAGGGTCCACTCTATTCATTGCTTTTATAGTAAATAAATGTATTCATATTTTTTGTGTTTCTAGCAAAATTGCCCTCAAAAATCCTTTTCTGTGTTAATGTGAATAAAGTCATTACTGAACTCAACTTCCTAGGTAGTTTACGATCCTTTTAAAACCCTTTATAGTACCACCCAGGATCCGAAGCACAGAAGCTCACTATACAGTCAATGAGAATTCACAAGCCATTCTCCCATGTGTGGCTGATGGAATCCCCACACCAGCAATTAACTGGAAGAAAAACAATGTTCCATTAACTAACTTGTTAGGAAAATATACTGCAGAACCATATGGAGAACTCGTTTTGGAAAATGTTGTGGTAAGTTTAATAACCACGAATAGATACATTAAACCATTAATTTAACTTCTTGTAACTTAGCTTGGAAATGTATTCTTTAGTAATGAAAGAAAATAGCTGTGTACAGGGCATATCTGTAATCCCTCTGGGTGGTAGAGGCAGAAGGATGAAAAGATTAAGCCTAGCCTGGGCAATTTACCAAGACCCTGTTTCAAAATAAAAGGAAAATTTAAATAGGGATGGAGATGTAGTTATGTCCTAAGGCACTGGATTCACTCCCTGAGAGAATTGGGGAGAATCTTATACATTTATGTCAGGAGACTAATTGTAGACAGATATTATTTTATGTCCTTGGAATGAGAACAGTATTTATTGAATAGTAAATGGCTTCCTCTCAAAACTTTTATTTTTGAAGAATCTGTTTATCAGAAAAAAATTCTAAGGGTCTATGCTATATTTTATATTGATAACCATGAGTCATTAAAAAAAAGCTATATGAAAATATATGAGGTAAAATTGTTTAAAAAATAGTATTTTGTCTTGACAGGTTCTTAAATGACCCTTTAATCAAAACCCCTAGGCCACTGTGCAAACAGAATTTTACAGTTTTCTTGAGTGTACTTCTCTAGATGTGTAGAATAATAGCTATTTCAATTTTTTTCAGTAGTATTCAAATAGTAGCCATTTGAATACAAAGCTCTGTATAGATGCACATATGTGACATTTTAAGAATCGTGGTTTGAGAGTATCAACATTCGACAGTACTGGTGCTAATTCATTCTGCGATTCTGGGGTAGAAGCCTAGGTTCATGTTTGTGTGGGGAAGATGACCTCGATCATGATCAGTACCCCATGCAGAGTTCAAAACGGAGGCAAACTTTGCTAAATGCTTCTGTTTGAACAAACTGTTCAGGAGCAGAAGCATTTGTGAACTAAGGTATTCCTCTACTAAACCTATTTATATGAATCAGTTTGATAACCTGTAAATATAGCATGTTGCTTTTCATGATCCTTCAGAATGCCTAACTTTCACTATGAAAATTGCTCGGGATTAAAATTGAAAGGTTACAATGGTCAAATTTATTATACTCAACTTAGACAACCAAGCAATTTAGACCAACTTTAGACCTCAACCAATTAGCTGGACCTTGGGACTCTCTGGTACATGGTCTGGTGAAGGCCACATCCAAGTGCAGTCAACTCTGCCACTAAGCCTTGTCTTGATTGAAATCTGTGCTTATACCAGTTGTAAAACAGACCAATATTTTACATAACACTGAAAAGCAACACAGCCAAGTAAACAATAGCAGACTGTCAGTGTTGAAGTTGTATCCTGGTTTCAGAGAGATTAAAAGTTTAAAAATGTAAACTTTATAACTGATAACAAGGATAAATCTTTTTTGTTTATTTGTTTAAAGTGCTAAATATCTCCAGTGGGCATTACTTCATATCCAGGAATGTTGGATTTGGCCCTCCACCACTCTTCTAGACCTTAAGGAATTGAGGAGGGAAAAATATTTTAGTTTTAGGGACAATCACCCGGGTCCATTGGAAGAGGACCAACAATGAGAAACCTTACAAATCCTCCATGAGAGACATAAATCATATATAGAGCTCTATTTGTGAATAATGTGGATGTTTTGGATTTTTAACACATTTCTATAAACACCTTGATTTTTAATTTGAGCTGTGGCCTGGGGATTTAAGAACTGTTAAGTGGTTTGGAGCTAGAGAGACTTTCATAAGGGATACAAGTTGTTCTTGTTTGCCTTTTTGAAAATAATATATTATGCAACAAAATACCTATCATAAAGGATTGTAAATTTTATGCTGTGCTTCCAGTTATTTGGTCCTTCAGTTAAAAAAAAATAGTTCTTCCATTTTTAAAAAGAAAACAAGTCTAATGTGTACCCTACTGTATACAGGAGCATTTGAGCATCTATTCAAAATTTTTTATTTGTGTTACCAAGAATCACACTCAAGACCTTTTGCATGTAAGGCAGGCACAGTGCCACTGAGCTAAATCCCCAGCCCATCACTTCAACATTTTTATGGGGCACGTTCTTTGTGATCTACACTAACTTAAGCAGTGAGATACACTACGGAACAACAACAACAACAACAAAACATCAAAAATCCTTTCCCCTATAGAGTTTATTTCCAGAAGAAAATGTTAGGGACAAAATATAATAAAAATAAGTTCTAGAATGAATGATGGGTATTGTGAAATATACAAAGGGAAATAGGAGTGAGTAATGAGGGGTAAAGAAAAATGTGATGGTAATTAAAAAAAGGGAAACAAAGCTTATGTATTTTGGGGATGGAGGGTTGTGGGGTGGGTCGGGGAATGGGAAAAATATGAAAAATAGTAGAACTCAAAGTGGCATTTTAGCAGAAGAACAAGAAGAGGTAGAATTCTGAAAACAAAGTCATGAACAACCTGTGAGACAATGTGTGCAGTAAGTCAGAAATAAAGTAGTATTAACAAATATGACTGAGGGCTGAAGATTTAGCTCAGTGGCTCCCACATCTGCCTATCAAGCTCAAGGTCCTTGGTTCAGTCCTGGGTAACCACATAAAAAAATACCGGGCATGGTGACTCACGTCCACCAGCAGTCAGTACCACGCACCTCGGTGCTGGGCGTGGCGGCTCACGCCTGTAGTCTCAGCATTCAGGAGGCAGAGACAGGAGGATTGCCGAGTCTGAGGCTTGCCTGGGCTACATAGTGAGCTCAGAGCCAGTTTGAACTACAAAAAGTGAGACCCTATCTCAAAAAAAAAAAAAGCAAGCAAGAAAAAAATAAAAAAAAGACTAAGAGCTGGGATTTAGCTCAGTGGTACCATACCTGACTTATAAGCACAAGGTCCTGTTGGATCTCTAGTATTAAAAAAAAAAAAAAAGTAAAATAGCCATATTTGTAATCCCAGTACTTGGAAACCTGAAGCAGGAGGATCACTGCCTGGGCTATCTAATGAGTTCAAGGTCACCTGCAATACATGGAAAAACACTGGCTCATAAAAACTAAAGAGTGAGTAAAGAGCATCAGGAATTGGAGCAGGGGAGGTTATAAGTTTTAAATAGGAATTTTATAGTAAGCTCCCATTGGGAAGGTGAAATTTGAGCAAAACCTGAAAGGAAGGAATTAATTATGCAGATATTGGGCAGTGGCCGGGAAAATCAGTGTAGCAAAGGAAGATGGGAACATGCCAGACATATCTGAGAGAAAGGAGGCTAGCAGAAGTAAAGAAGAGAATGAAAGAGCAATGAGTTGGAAAAATGGAGGCCCACAGATGTAGGTCATTGGAATGATTTTGGTTTTTATTCCTAGTAAAAGTCAGAATCAATTGCAGGCTTTGAGAAGGCAAGTGTGATGTTACCCACCTTATATATCTGAAGGACTGTCTTACCTGTTGCAGTGGTAGGTAATAAAGAAGCAAAGGTAGAAGCAGGGAGACCTTTTGAGAGGACAAGCTGGAGGCCGATGAGAAGTAGTTGAACTCAAAGCGGCATTTTAGCAGAAAAATAAGAGGTAGAATTCTGAAACCAAAGCCATGAACAACCTACAAGATTAAATAGCTATCAGCTGAGCTGGTGAAAGGTATGATTGGCATGAGAAGGGGGAAGAGAAATTGAGAGTTCATGTCCAAAACTGTACCCCAACTCCCAGTGCCCTCTCCCATGCTACCTGAAGTCTTCAAATGACTGTTTGGTGTCCAAATGTGCAGCTAGGATGAGAGATCCAAGGAATAAGATCTGTGATGATTCATTGCAGTTATTTGCATAGGGACGATGTTTAAAGTTGTGGCACTGGATGGGAAGATCGAGCATGGAGTATAGACAGAGAAGGCAAGAGGACCACAGACTGAGCCCTCTCACAAGATAACTTTAAGGCCTTCGAGTGAGGGAATGCCAGCATAAGTAGATGGAAAGGAGCAGCCAGTGAAGCCCTTTGGGGAAGGAGAGGAGTGTGGTATCCTGGAAGGCAGGTGAAGGCAACAGTTTCAAAGACAAGGGAGTCAGAATTGCAAACAAAATGGGTGTCCAGTAAAATCAGTAATGAGAGCAGGCTGATCGATTGAACAAGCACAGCATCAAAATGGTAGATCACCTTCACCTCGTTCTTGCTATTTCACCTGGTGATGGTGGTGATCACTGGTACTGCAGCACCTGGACAGCCAGCTCTCCTGGGAGGATGCTGTCAGCCTGTGCGGTTGTTCATTCTTTGTACATTGCAGAGCAGCAACAGGCCTGATGCTCCATCAACTATAATATCTGAAGTTTTCAGGAATTGTGTTGCTCTAAAATGACTGCTATCATTCTATAAAGGGTGGGCTTATGTTTGAATTCCAAGCATTTGAAATCATATGATGCAGACTGATGGCTTTGACTAAAAGAAGAGTGAATTGCCTTTAAATAAGAGCACTTCTTTGGGGCACATTTTCCATAGTTCTATTCTATGTAACATGATGCAAGATAATAACATTGTAGTCTGTGTGATTTGTTTTTATTTTAGCTGGAGGATTCTGGCATCTACACCTGTGTTGCTAACAATGCTGCAGGTGAAGACACACACACGGTCAGCCTGACTGTAAACATTCTCCCTACTTTTACTGAACTTCCTGGAGATGTGTCATTAAATAAAGGAGAACAGTTACGACTGAGCTGTAAAGCAACGGGCATTCCTTTGCCCAAACTAACATGGACTTTCAATAACAATATTATTCCAGGTTGGTAATTTAGTTCATATTAAGTGAATAACTATAGTCCGACTTTAGCTGTGAGAAATGATGGAGAAGTCACAAAAAGTTGATGGCTTTAAATTCTGTGAAATGTGTGTTTCTTCTGCTTAGATTTTAACCTCCTTCTGTATGTTCATATATGTACTGTTCATTCTTTTGAAAGAACATGTAACCACAAAACCATATATTCCATTTTAGAAGTAAGTATATATTATAGGGTAAAAAAGTAACTCCTCCTCCCTGTCAGAAGACAATAGTGCCCACGTAGGGTGTATTTGATTTAAACTGGACACCCTTCATCATTTAGAGATGGCTCAAGAGGATTGTGTAAATCACCAGGAGTCCTGGTGATTTATCTAATATTACACATAACCCTGCTTCCCCTCATATAACTCAACCTCTGTCACAGTGTAGATCAATTGATGTAGCAAATTCCTGAACACTGGATGTTAAAGCAGTGTCTGGGACCCAGGCAAACTGTGCCCTGAGAGGACAGATATCTACTAGGCTTTCCCATCAGCATGAAGACTCTGTCTGTAACAAGGAGTCATGTTCTAAACTTGAGTTCTGAACCACTGCATCCTTGGCACTTATTATATGACTTCGGAGAAAACTAGAACTAAACTTGGATTTTTTTCTATTATAAAGATTTATGTTAATGGCGTAGATGGATTAACTGCCTCATCTTAGTAATAGAGTACATATTACAAAAGCCTAAAAGATCTATTGAATATCTTTTCATAAAAGTAGAGTACTAATTTAGCCATTCAAACTTTTTTTAAAGCTTGATTTTCCACTTAATATTCAGCAGTACAATTTAAAAAGAAATAAGTGGGGAAAGCATGCAATGTAAACCTATTCGGTATATTTAGACACATATTCTTTGCTTTAATTAAAATCTTATTTAGACTTAGTTGTCTTAAAATTAGAATATTTACCTTATGTTCTCTTCCAAGTGTCCTGTAAACATTTATCGTCATCACTTGTGATTTGTGGAGAAGTTTAAATTATTACCAATTTGATCGTGTTATTATTTCCTAACTAGCATATATCTTCATGGTTTCCCCTGTTAGCTGCCAAGTCAGTTGAATTATAACTTCACAGGTTTTCATGTCATTGATGTAAATTGTTTGGGAGGAAGAGTGGTGAGATAAATGCAATGGAAAATGTTATATTTCTGAATGAAAGATTTTTGAAACCCAGAGAGATCATAAACCAGCTTTAAACAGCATGTTGAGATGAAAGGTGTACTGTAACCTAAACTAATTTTTTTAAAAAGTTTGTTTTGGTTCTCTTTTCCTGTTCCTTTGGGTGCTTTCCGTTCTTCAAACAAGT
The DNA here is from genome assembly GCA_004025085.1 of Thryonomys swinderianus. Taxonomy (NCBI): domain Eukaryota; kingdom Metazoa; phylum Chordata; class Mammalia; order Rodentia; family Thryonomyidae; genus Thryonomys; species Thryonomys swinderianus. The sequence continues at coordinate 14,504 of PVIC010029861.1, forward strand.
GTCCATAAACATAGTGAATAGCTCAGTGAGTGCACTCGGTGGAAAAGGCCCTCTTGTCCAGTGTCATGATGAGATCTCCTTGGTCCAGTTGCTGACCGACTCATAAATCTAACCTGCAAAACATGAGGCTGTCGTGAAACTTTGCCTGAGTTATTGAGAGGCATTTGTGTTGTTTCCTCACTTGCTTTCCTCAGCCCACTTTGACAGTGTCAATGGACACAGTGAACTTGTTATTGAAAAAGTGTCCAAGGAGGATTCTGGTACTTACGTGTGCACAGCAGAGAACAGCGTTGGTTTTGTGAAGGCAATTGGATTTGTTTATGTGAAAGGTAGGTAAAAGCGTTCCATTTTAAACTTACAATTTACTTCATGAATGGTGTGAGCTTTGTTTCCTTATTATACAGCAATCCATTACAGCTTCCGTTGATTACTCCATTTAGTTCAATGATGTACAGTCTATGAGAAAAATACGATAAGCATTCGACTCAAAAATTAGAGTGAAGAGATAATTTCACACAAAATGGAATCATCCCTTCAGCATACTAATATTGACAGTAGTGATTTAGCATAAGCAATTTGATTCTGAAAAATGGATGAAGTTTCAGTTGGTTTGGTTTGGTTTTCCATTTCTTTGGACCAGAGCTAGTATCTTCTCACTGAGCTATCTCTCCAACCCCTTGCTTTGTAGCATTTTGTTGGGATTTTGCTAAATCACTGAATTCTCCAGGATGGGCTTGAACTTGCTATCTTTCTGCCTTAGGCTCCTGGAAAAATTCTGGAAGTTCCCCCTTTTTTATTGAAGTATCTTTCTAAATGGTTACCCCCCCAAAAAAATCATAATCAGTACCCACTTTTGCTTCCTACCTCTCTTATTCTCTAGAACCTCCAGTGTTCAAAGGAGATTATCCTTCTAACTGGATTGAACCACTCGGTGGTAATGCAATCTTGGATTGTGAGGTAAAGGGAGACCCTGCCCCAACCATCCAGTGGAGCAGAAAGGGGATGGATATTGAAATTAGTCACAGAATCAGACAGCTGGTCAACGGCTCCCTGGCCATCTATGGCACTGTGGTAAGTCACACGGCACTGACGGTGAATGCAACTGCCACAGCCAGTGCTTGTGTCAAGGGCTGCGGATGGGAACATTCCCATTGAACGTAGGAAATCTGAATTAGGTTCTTTCTCTGGACTTCCAACTTTAAGTTTTTAAATTTATTTTTAACTGATACATTAAAAACAAAATTAGACAATTAGTGAAATGTGAAATGTTCTATATATGCATACTTTATATCACATTAAATCAGGTTAAACATAGGTATCTTTTCAAATACGTATTTCTTTTTTTCAAATTGAATTCTCTATTGGTACATTTTATATACAGCTCACAATAACTCAAAGTTGGGAAATTTGTACCAATATGTGACATGAGTTAATTCTCATTTTTACCCATATCCCTACCTACCCTACAACCTACCACCCTCTATGTGTTTTTTTTAATAAAATGGAGTATTACTCTGCCACAAAAAATTACAAGTTTGGGCTGGGGATTTAGCTCAAGTGGTACCATATCAACCTTGGATCCACAAGGGCCTGAGTTCGACCCCTGGTACCATAAAAAAAACCAAAAACCAAGTTTGAGTCATTTATACTCAAATGGACACACCTTGAGGACACACTAATAAGTGAAATAAACAGTTCACAAATAATGTAAATACTGTATCTTTTCTCTGGTATGAGAACCTGTACATGTAAATGAGTTCTAGAATGTAGGATAGATTTTGTGAAATAGGAAATATTAAAAAGGAAGTGGTAGGGGAAAGTAATGAGAGTAAAGAATAAATATGATTTGAAAAGAAAGTAAATACTTATTTCTTGATAGTGAAAACATTCGAAGTCCTTTCTTCCACTTGAAATGAACAGTACATCATTCATATCTAAGCTCAATCTAACTCTAACACAGTACTCTTGCTCAGCCTTCTCCTATCTTTGCCCCACCCTGCTTCCCCCAGAATCTGGAAATCTCCCTTCTATTCTCACTTGTTATGATCAAACTTTTTCTGTTCTACACATCAGTGAGATCATACAGTACTTGTTTCTATGCTTTTTTCATTTTATGTAGAAGAATGATCTCCAATCCCCCCTGCATTGTCCCAGATGGCAAGATGCCACCCTCTCTGTGGCTGAAGAGCAAGCATTCCACTGTGTGTACATACCACACTTGCTTAACTGTTTCATCAGTTGAGTTCTTTTTAAGAATGGAAACAACCATTGAAGTTGGTATGGTTAGTCCTTTCAAATTAAATACAGAAAGTAAGATAATTTTGGTGCTTCGTTCCAAGTCTTTGACCTATTATTTACTACCATTAGCATACAACTTCCTTAAATCTCTTTTAGCAAAATGAAATTTAAGAATTAAAAGCACAGTAAAAAATAAATTATCAGGTAGATATTGACAGTAAATAAATCAGCTTTCCCAAGATTTCAGTAGCTCAGAACATGGGTGGTATTTTGAGTTATTTTCTAATTGTGAGACCAAGTGACACAAAAATCAGATAGTTCACATAATATTTCTTAAATTCAAATATATATGGGTAATTTTTTTTAATTATTCAGTAAAGTTTATTGGTACATTATCTGCACAGCTCACAATCACACACAACATTGGGGAATTTGTACCAATATGTGACACAGGTCAATTCTCATTTTTACCCACATACCTGCCCATCCACCCCCTCCCCACCCCCTGTACACATACTCTTTTATTTTTTCCCAAATCATATTTATTCCTTCCCCTCATTATGTTTCCACACCAAATTCCTTTTGGATATTTCCTGTTCTGCAAAAACTATCATACATTCTAGAGCTCCTTTACCTCTATAGGTGTTTATATCAAAGAAAAGATCTGGTATTTGCATATCTGTGTTCTATTTATTTCACTTATTAGTGTGTCCTCCAGGTTCTCCATTTGCACATAAATGAATGAATCTGTCATTCTTTATGGCAGAGTAATACTCCGTTTTTTAAAAAACTACATCTTCTTTCGCCAGTATCCAGTTGATGGGCATTTGGGTTGTTTCCAAGATTGAGCTATCACGAACTGAGCTGCTGTGAACAAGAGTGTACATCTGTCTTTCCAATGTGATTTTTTAAATTCCTTTGGGTATATTCCTAGCAGGGGGATAGCAGGGTCGAATGGGACTTCTAATACTAGTTTTCTGAGGAATCTCCACACAGATCTCCACAATGGTTGCACAAGTCTACAATCTCACCACCAGTAGAGAAGAGTTCCTTTCTTCCCACAGCCTCGCCAGCATTTATTGTTGGTTGATTTTGTAATAGCGGCCATTCTTTGTGGAGTGAGATGAAATCTCAGTGTTATTTTCATGTGCAACTCTCGAATGACCAGTGATGTTGAACATTTCTTCATATGCTTCTTGGCTTCTTTGACTTCTGCCTCTGAGAAGTGTCTATTCATTTCAGATGCCTATTTTTGAATTGGGTCTTTAAACTAGGGGAGACTGATTCTTTTAGGTTCCTTGTATATTGTAGATAATAGCTCTTTGTCTGACAAACAGCGAGTAGAGACTTTTTCCCATGTTGTTGGTTGTGTTTTAGGGGTGCCAGTGATTTCTTTTGTTATGCAGAAGCTTTTCAGTAGGATGAGATCCCATTTGTTGATTCCTCCTGCTAGTTCTTGTTGCTATAGAGGTTTTATTCATGAAGTCTCTGCCTAAGCCAGTGTCTCCAAGAGTTGTAGCTAACCTGTTTTCTAGCAGGTTTATTGTTTCTGTTTTAATGTTTAAGTTTCATATCCATTGTGAGTTTAGTTTTGTGCATGGTGAAAGAGATAGGTCTAGCTTTAGGTTTTGGCAGGTTAAAGCCCAGTTTTTCCAGCATCATTTGTTAAAGAGGCTGTCTTTCCTCCATTGGGGATGTTTGGCTCCTTTGTCAAAAATAAGGTGGCTTAGTGTATCTGGGGTTGTGTCTGGATCTTCTAATCTATTCCACCGGTCCTTGGGTCTGTTTCTTTGCCAGTACCATACAGTTTTTTTTTTTATCACAGTGGCTTTATAGTAGAGTTTTAAGTTGGGGATTGTAATACCCCCTGTCATGTCGTGGTTGCTTAGAAATGTTTTTGCTATTCTAGGTTTCTTGTGGTTCCAGATGAATTTTTGGATGATTTTCTCTAGCTCTGTGAAGTATAGTGTTGGAATTTCAATTGGAATTGCATTGAATCTGTATAGTAGTCATGGAAGTATAGCCATATTGATGATGTTGGTTCTCCCTACCCAGGAACAAAGGATGTTTTTCCACTTTCTGATATCCTTTTCTATCTCATTTTTCAGAGTCCTATAGTTTTCAGAGTAAAGGTCCTTCACCTCCTTTGTTAGATTGATTCCTAGATATTTCATTTTTCTGGGTGCTATTATGAAAGGGATTTACTCCTCAATTTCTCTTTCAGTGAGCCTGTTGTTTGTGTAGACAAAGGCTGTTGAGTTTTTAATGTTGACCTTGTATTGGTTGACCAGCAACCCTACTAAATTTGGTAATTAAGTCTAGTAGTCTTTTGGTTGAGTTTTTAGGATCCTCTAGCTAGAGTATCATATCATTGGCAAATAATGACAGTTTAACTTCTTCCTTTTCTATCTTTATTCCTTTTATATCTTTGACCTGCCTGATTGCTATGGCTAATGTTTCCAGCACTATATTGAATAAGAGTGGTGACAGCAGGCATCCTTGCCTCGTTCCTGATCTTAGTGTAAAAGGTTCCAGTTTTTGCCCATTACGTATGATGCTGGCTCTTGTTTCTCATAAATAGCTTGTATCATATTGAGAAAAAGTCCATCTCTTCCAATTCTCTGTAGGATTTTGATCATGAATGGGTGTTGGATTTTGTCAAATGCTTTTTCTGCATCTATTGAAATGATCATATGGTTTTTGTCCTTGAGTCTGTTAATATAGTGTATTACATTGATTGATTTACATATGTTCAACCAGCCTGGCATCCCTGGGATAAATCCAACTTGGTCAGGGTGTATGATTTTCTTGATAATTCTCTGTATTCTGTTTGCCAGTATTTTATTGAGGATTTTTGCATCAGTGTTTATTAGAGAGATTGGCCTGTAGTTTTTTTCTTTTTTGGTGGGATCTTTCTCTGTCTTTGGAATCAAGGTAATGGTTGTTTTAAGGAATGATTTGGGGAGTACTGCTTCCCTTTGTATTTCATTAAAAAGATTGAGAAGTACTGGCATTAACTCTTCTTTAAAAGTTTTGTAGAATTCAGCAGTGAAGGCATCAGGACTGGGGCTTTTCTTTGTTGGTAGTTTTCTTATTACATTTTCAATTTCACAGATTGATATTAGGTTATTTAACATTATTATATCCTCTTTGTTCAGCTTTAGAAGTTCATATGTGTCTAGGAATCTATCCATTTCTTCTAGATTTTCCATCTTTTTAGAGTACAAATTTGCAAAGTATGTGTTTATTATCCTTTGGACTTCCTCTGGATCTGTGCTGATTTCCCCATTTTCATTCCTTATAGCATGAATTTGAGCCTTTTCCTTCCTTTGTTTGATAAAGTTGGCTAAGGGTCTGTTGATTTTATTTATCCTTTCAAAGAACCAACTCTTCGCTTCATTGATTCTTTGTATTGTTCTCTTTGTCTCCATTGCATTAATTTCTGCTCTGATCCTAATAATTTCCTCCCTTGTATGAGCTTTGGGTTTGTCTTGTTCCTCTTTTTCTAATTGTCCGAGGTTCATCATTAAATTGTTTATTTCAGTTTACTCTATTTTCCAAGTGTAGGCATTCATTGCTATGAATTTCCCTCGTAAAACTGCTTTCATTGTGTCCCATAAGTTCCTATATGTTGTACTGGGGTTGTCATTTAGTTGTAGAAACTGTTTAATTTCTTCTTTAGTTTCTTTTGTGACCCATTGGTTGGTCACCAGAGTGTTGTTCAATTTCCATGTGTTTGTGAGGGTCTTGGAATTTCTTTTGCTATTCAGCTCCAATTACAGGGCACTATGGTCTGATAGTATGCAGGGGATAATTTTGACTCCTTTGCATTTATTTAAGCCTGTTCTATGAACTAGAATGTGATCTATTTTGGAGAATGATCCATGAGCAGCTGAGAAGAAGGTATACTTTGGCTTTGTAGGGCATCAAATAAGTCCATTTGCTCAAAAGTTTGATTTAGCTCAAGTATTTCCTTATTGATTCTTTGTCCAGTTGATCTGTCAATTTGTGATAGTGGAGTATTGAAGTCCCCTACTACTATTGTATTCATGGTTATCTGGCTTTTCATGTCCACTAATGTTTGTTTTATGTAGTTGGGTGCATTCAAGTTTGGTACATAAATATTCATGATTGTTACTTCTTTCTCTTAGATTGTTCCCTGTACAAGAATATAGTGACCTTCTTTATCTCTTTTAATCAGTTTTGGTTTGAAATATATTTTATCTGCAAACAAGATAGCCACTCCTGCTTTTTTGCCATTTCCTGTGGCATGGAGGATTGTTTTCCAACCCTTTATTTTCAGCCTATGGGTGTCCTTCTGAATTAGGTGTGTTTCCTGTATGCAGCAAATTGTAGGATCTTGCTTATTGATCCAGTCTGCTAGTCTGTCTTTTAATTGGCCCATTGAGTCCATTGACATTAATGGTTTTGACTGATATGGACATATTCAGAACTGCCATGTTTCCCTGTTTGGGGTTCTTTTCTTCCTTGCTTTTCCCCTTTTCTATTTAGTTTCTTGTTTGCCCCAGTGAGTTCACTCTCCTGTGTCTCATGGGTATGGAATTTTCTTGTTCGTTTCCAAGATGTTCTTTAGAATGTTTTGGAGTGCAGGTTTCGTATTTGTGAAGTTTTTCAGGTGTTCTTTATCATGGAAGTATCTTATTTTCCCATCTATTCTGAAAGGTAGTTTTGCAGGATACAACAGTCTAGGCTGGAGGTTGTTTTCCTGCAATGCTTGAAATACTTCCCTCCACACTTTCCTTGCATTGAGTGTTTGTGTTGAAAAGTCTGCTGTGATCCTAATGGGCTTCCCTTTATAGGTGATTTTCTTCCTTCCTCTCACTGCTTTCAGTATTTCATTCTTGTGTATCTGGAACCTTGATAATTATATGTCTAGGTGTAGATATTTTTATGTGATGGCATTTTGGAGTCCTATAGGACTCTTTCATCTGCATGTCCAATTCTTTTTCTGTGAAGTTTTCTGCTGTTATCTCTAACAACAGTTTTTTTTTTTTTATGTCTTTTGCACTGTCTCCTTCTTCCTCCGTGGCCCAATCAGTCTTATGTTATTTTTCTTTGAGTCATCTAGAAGCTGTTGGATTGATTTCTCATGGCCCCTTACCCTTTCCATAGATTATGTCTTTCCTGCTCATTGGTTGCTATGCTGTCCTCCAGGTCTGAGATTTGGTTCTCTGCTTCAGTCATCCTACTTCTCAAGCTTTTGTTCTCCTTCATCATCACCTGGAGCTCTGCTTGAAGCTGTTTAAAATGTTCCATTGCCTCTGCTATCTTGGATTCTATCATCTCACTTATCTCTTCTTTAATGATGTCTTTCACTCTGGACAGTATTTCTGTTTTGATCTCAGAGATGAGTTCTGCTTTCCATTTTACTAGATCTGCTTTAGTTACCGTCTCAAAGAGTCCTGGTGTTTGAGTTTCAGTTTTCTCTGTTTCCCTTTTCTCTGAATTTCCCTGTGGTGGTGATCTTTGTGTGTGGTTTTTTGTATATTTTCTCATTTCTACTCTT
>PVIC010029862.1:0-22264 GCA_004025085.1 Thryonomys swinderianus
GGGGGGGGCATACAGTCAGCTGTCATTCACTACAGATCGCTCATGACCGCTTGAAGAAAGGTTCATATTTTTATTCAGTACATTGAAGAACTCTGTTGTTAGAAAGTTCTACTTGCAAGTCTGTTGAAAGTCTGGAATTTCTTTTAATCCAAATTATCTATATACAGTGTTGTAAAAAAATATAGAATAAGGTTGCACATCCATTACTCAAGCGATGGTTCTCTTTCTCGGTCTTCCTCTGTCTCTGTTTGCCTCTCTCTGACACATACATATTTATTATTAGGAGAAAATTTGGAAGATTGTTTTTATAATCATCATTTATCTTAGAGGCCACAGAGGAAAAACACTAGTAGACTGATTACGAAAGTACTGAAAATGGGCCGGAGGGTTAGCTTAGTGGTTCTGGCCCCTGCCTCGCAAGCGCAAGGTCCTGAGTTCGATCCCCGGTAACCGCATATAATGCTGAGTATGGAGACTCACGCCCACCAGCCATCAATACCACATACCACAGTGCCAGGTGTGGTGGCTCACGCCTGTCATCCCAGCACTCGGGAGGCAGAGACAGGAGGATTGCTGAGTTTGAAGCTTGCCTAGGCCAAATAGTGAGCTCAGAGCCAGCCTGAACTACAAAGCGAGACCCTGTCTCAAAAAAAAAAAAAAAATACTGAAAATGTCTCCATGCCCAAAATTCTAATGAATGAAGTAAAAGCAATTGTGGACAATTGATAGGTGCAAATGATCAATAGCCAAATAAATATAGAGCATTTACAGATTGAATGACTCACAAATGACTCAGTAGAAAAATGACAAAATATCTGAATAGGAGATTCATAGAAAAAGGGTAAAAGCTAAGCAATGATAACTTTGCCCAGCCCTGAAGGTAATCCAGAAAGTTTAAATTACTGCAAAAAGACAATAATAATTTCATAGATGAAATTTGCGAGTAAAGTAGCTCATTTATAAATTGTCAGTAGCAGCAAAACATGGCAATTTTCTGGAAGTGAACTTTGAAGTATCAGCGTGTTCAAGAAGCACGCACTGCATTTGTTATTTTAATATTTAACCACTGCGCTGGGCTCTATGGGCAGTTGGTCCTCGCTCCCTGGGGACACAGAGGGCACATGCACAGTGGGGTGGTGATCTCGTGGAGGATGGGATTCATGAGAAATTAAACTTCAGCAGGAATTGGTGAGTTAGGAATACATTGGTGATGCATTGTCTTTTATTAAGTCCATTGAAAAGAAAGTACCGGCAGGTATCGTGTTTACTGTCACCACGTGAAGGAGGACTTCAGTTTGATCCATAAAGCCCAGAGCCTGACGGTTAAGGAAAGGAGTGCAAGGCCTGACCGCAAATGACCTCCTGGCACTGGCTCCTCGCGGCCTTCTCCAGCCCTTGCAAGGCTTGTGTAGTTATCCACACATCAGAATTCTCCCTGGTGCGCACCTGTGCAGCGAAGCGTTCTCTTTGTACTTTCCTTCTGTCTGAAGGAAGTAGTCTTGACTGTCAGACAACGCTGACAAGGGATGCGGATGATAGGACAGCATCTCCTCTTCCCCAGAGAAAAGCCACGGCAGCCATACACGGAACTAGGCCTATTCCCAGTGGGGTTGGGGCCATTCCCGGCTCTATCCCCAGCTGGACCACATGAGTCCTGCTCTAAAATGGATGCTGAGCGGGAAGAGGGTATCAGTTCTTCCAGAAAGAAGAAAGACAGGAAACCAAGAATCCCTTGAGCATCTCCCTGATGCCTAACACTTGGTTAGGGCGGAGAAGGGTAGGTGGAGTATGAGATGCCCGTCCATCCAAAAATCACAGCTCGCTGGGAAAACAACCCAGGCTTTTATCAGGGCAAACAGAATGCCCAATGAGAGCTGGGCAAACAGAGCCAGATGGGGAAGGCAGCGTGATGGCCAGAGCTGCCCACTGCGGGCGCAAAGGTTCTGGCGGAGGGGAGCCAAAGAACATGGCGTGAAAATAAGGGGACAGATTAGACCTAAGCAGGGACTGGCCATTGAAGCAATTGCTTTAAACTGCAGTGTAAAGTGGTAATTAGATATGATAGAGTAGTTTAGTAAGAAAAATAATTTATTCTCTTCCAAGATGAAAGACATTTAAATTAAAAATAGAATTTGCAGAGCTCAGGATATAAGCTAAGGCAGCGTTATTAAGGACTGAAACATGAATTAGATTTGAACGATGAACCAGTCTGCTACATGCCTGGAGCAAACACTTTCAAATAACATCTGCTAAAGAACTTATGTCCAGAATATGTAAAGAATACAGAAAATTCAACAAGATTACCATCCAAATTTGAAATGGGCCAAATGGAATGAGACCTGGTTTCTCATAAAACTGTACGGCTGTCAAAGCTCTGTTTGTAATTCCCCCAATCCAGAGTCGCCTAAGATACCTCCCTCACCTGGGACACGGATGCACCCTAGGGTGAACAGCCGCAGAACACAACCGTCTTTGCCAGTGGAAAGGAAGCAGTAGCAACACTAATGAACTTCAGGTGCGTTGCACGAAGAAGAAAAAGTAAAAATCTACATACTGTAGGATTCCACTTCTGTGACATTCTGGACAGTGCAAAGCTAGAGGGACTAAGACAGAAGGCTGATTGCCTGAGCCTGCTTGTGAAGGGCACTGTGCCTAGAAAGGGCCTGGCAGATATTTTGGAGCTAATGATTGCTCCAGGTCTTCATCCACCCACCTGTAGAACTCTTCCCCAAGGGGTGAATTTGTGGCCATAGCTTGATAAGAAAGTGGAATGAATTTTAAAAAATAAACTAGGAACATCATAGACCAGAGAAGTTTTGAAGTAAAATTAGCAATGTGGAGAAAAAAACTAAGCACAGAAAATGTAAATGACAAAGGCGAAATGTTAAGAAAGCAAGTTTGTGCACAAATACTTCAACATGTGTTTAACTGTTGTCTCTAATACAAAGACAAAAACACCTACAAGAGGAAAAACTGTTTTCAAGGCTTCATAAGAAAACTTTCCTGAAAAAAATGCCATGTTTCAGGGCCGGAAGGTTAGCCCAGTGGTGCCGGCGCCTGCCTCACAAGCACAAGGTCCTGAGTTCGATCCCCGGTAACCGCATACAAGGCTGAGTGTGGAGACTCACGCCCACCAGCCATCAGTGCCACATGCCACAGTGCTGGGCGTGGGGGCTCACGCCTGTGGTCCCAGCACTCGGGAGGCAGAGACAGGAGGATTGCTGAGTTCGAGGCTTGCCTGGACTACGTGGTGAGCTCAGGGTCAGCCTGAACTACAAAGCAACACCCTGTCTCAAAAGAAAAAAAAAAAAAAGTCATGTTTCAGAATACTGTTCCAGACTCTGTGACATTTACTACTGCAGCTACTGATTTTTATAAATTTTGGTTTTCTTCATGAATCCAGGGAGAGATGTAAAAATCCCTCCTACCAAAGACAAATGTCAGCTGACCCTGGATTTTTCTACAGGGGTATTTTGCATCAAAAACATGCAGGCCCAAGTCCAAAAGAGTCACCCCACAATGTTACGTGTAGCCACGATGACCAACCATGAAAGTAATCAGGGAATATCTGTGAAGAATTTCATAAATTAGAAAATAAACCAAACAACCAACGAATACCCCTACCCTGTGGCATCCATGTATGGGTTACACAGAGTAAAGAAAGCAGAATCGGAGAAAATATGCTAAGTGACTCTCTAGAGAGCAGCGCTGGCTCAATTCACATATAAAACTTATGGCTACTGACTCTAAAATGTGTGATTGCTGATCATATTGCAAATATCTCATTGAAAACGCTTTTTAAAATAGTCTACAATAACAAGACAGTTGTGGCGGAGCACACTGTAATCCCAGCACACTCTGGAAAGCTGAGGATTGAAAGTGGAAGGGACTGAACAACTTTATGGCTCAGCAAGATTGTGTCTCGGAACAAGAAATAAAAAAGGACCGGGGATGTAGGCGGTGTGAAAACTCTGGGTTCAATCCCCAGTGCTGGAAAAAAAAAAAAAAAGGCTCAAAAGGTAACAAACAATCACCAAATGCCAGGGAAAATGTTGGTAAAAGAGCTAAAAGCTCTGTCTAAAATTGAGGCGTCAAAATTTTTGTTTTTAAAATTGCCCCCCAACCCCCATTATTGAGAGAGATCCTTCTGGAAAGAGCAGCTGGTTTCTTTTGGCGCTGGGGATCCCCCCGGGCTGTCTCCCAAGCCCCTCCCATTAGTACTGTTACTATTTTTTGAGACGTGGTTCTGCGAAGTCACCAAGTTGCTCCGGCCGGGGTTGAAGTTATGATCTTTCACCTGTCGCCTCACCGTGCTGGAAATAAGTCCTTGTACAGTTTAGTCTTTTCATTTTCAGACTCAGATAACATGAAATTCTGCAGTCATTTTAATAACAATGGAGTACAGAGAGGCCCAGCATTACGATGGCATCGATGAGGGGGCTCTCGGGCCTTTCAGCCGCGCACACATCCCGGCCGCGGGAGCGCCGTTTAACATTCACCGTGTGGTACACACAGCCTGCGCCGTTCGGGGATTCCCTCCTGCACGGTGCACCCTGTCGCGCGGGCCCCGTCATCTCCTGTCCGTTGCAGAAGGGGAACCTGAGGCACAGCGGCTTCCTGCTCAGGCGCAGGCGCGAACGAAGCAGGCGCGTCCTGGAGGCGCCTGGGCCGGTCCCTGCCTCCTCTGCTGTGTGCCCCTCCCCCCTGGACTGTAGGCAGTTCCGGGAAAAGGCACCCCCCCCACATGTCAATTCTAACTGATAAATATCTTAACGAGTTTAACTTTGCTTTAAAAATGTTGTAAGGAGTTGGAAGAAAGTTTAAAATAGGCTAAGATGCAAAGAAGGAGGGAAAGGAGGAAGTGATTTTGATTCTTTGAATGGGTGTGTATTTTACATTTTATTTTTTAAAATATTGAGTGATTTTATTCAAAATGAGACTGTCTTAGACAGGTGCGGCACATAGCTATTTCTCTATGAATTTAATTTACATGTAATTTCCACGTGGTGTTACTTGATCCTTTTCATGTGAATTTCTCCCTAAATCCAGTTTTTAATTGAATTCTTTTTTGATGCACTTTACATACACAGCTAAATCCATTTTATTCCCATACCTGTGTGCTTCTTAAAGGTATTGGGCCTCACCAAGAAGAGGAAAGCTAGTTTTAAAGATAGCTTTGCCAGGTGTAGTGGTGCATATGTGTAATCCTAGCCTTTGGGAGGCTGAGACAGGAGAATTGCCACAGGTTTGATGCCTGCCTGAGATACAGTGTGAGTTCAAGGTCAGGCTGAACTATGCAGCAAGATCTTGTCTCAAAAAACTAAGTAAATAATGGCATAGCACAGGTGATTGGTAATTGTAGTAAAAAAGATGGGGAGGAAAATATGCCCAGAGGAGGAAAGAAATATTATTATTATTATTATCAAGACAGGGTCTTGCTTTATAGTTCAAACTGGCCCTGAGCTCACTATGTAGCCAAGGCAAGCCTCGAACTCCCAGCAGTCCTCCTCCCTCTGCCTCAAAGTGCTGGGATTACAGGTGAGAGCCATCACGCCTAGTACTGTGGCAGTGGTACTGATTGTTGGTGGGTGTGAGTCACCACACCTGGCATTGTGGTTGGTATATGGTTACTGGGGATCGAATTTGGGACCTTTCCCTTGCAAGGTAGATGCCAGAACCACTGAGCTAAATCCTTGGCCCAAGAAATTTTTTTTTATTTTTTTGAGACAGGGTCTCGCTTTGTAGTTCAGGCTGGCCCCGAGCTCACTATGGTGCCCAGGCAAGCCTCGAACTCAGCAATCCTCCTGCCTCTGAAGAAACGTTATTTTTGAGTAACTGTAGTTGAAAGAACCAATGTCAGATCACTGTGAACATCATATGGAATTGTTACTCAAAGCTCTGCCACCAACTCCCTCTGCTCCTCTAGAGATCATATTGAGAAAAGTTGTACTCATAAAAATAACTTATTTATATAACTAAATATTTTATCATCATATAAACATGGCTGGATGGGTTCTCACTAAATCTGGAGAGTACTTGGGGCCTAGATTTACTTCTATTGCAGGCCGCCTAGTGCGCCAGGAATGACCTGAGCCGGCATGGGAGTCGTTTCTGAGCAGCTGGAACTCAAGACAAGAATTTATTAAATTTGGAGGCTCCGTTTTGAAACAACCTATTTGAAAGCTAGCCTTTGGAATGGAACCAAAAGTCCTTTTAGATTTTTTAACGAGACCCTCGGAAAACGTCCAGCGGTTTCCTGTGTATGCACAGATGGAGAGGAAGTCTCGGGCAACATTGTGTCATGAAGAGGCTAAGACGACTCACTTCAGGGACCGCCCTGCGCGATGACTCATGGCTGATTTACTGATTCATTAAATGTTGGATGCGATGGTCCCGCGGTGGGAGCACTCCGGAGGCCAGGCAGGAACGGTCGCTGTGCTGGGTGCCCAGCAGGGAGACGTGTGGAGGAAATAGCGCTGCCCTGGTCCAGCAGAGAGACCCGGAGCAGCGGCCCCTTTTCCCCACGGTGGACTCGTGGGTGGCGGGAGCTGGAGACAAACCAGAGCTGGCCACACGGTGCTCAGTCCTGGCTCCACCACGGACCAAGTGAGTAGCCTCCGTCTGCTTTGGAAACGGCCGTAATGTCTCCCTTGAGTCCAGGGTACACTGAGTGTGTATATCCTTCTGCCTCTACTCCTACCACTAAGACATCTGCAGAGGAGAAGAGGGTGGCCCCAGGAGAGGAGAAAATCCCTTGGTTTAAGTTTTCTCGAAGGATGCTTCGGGTTACTAGGAAGTATCCTGTCCAAGGGTTCTTTGCCTCCTCACCTTCCAGAGCTACTGTTAGGCTTGTGAATCCCGAGTAATGTTCTCCCTGGCTCAGTTCTTGCTCTGGGTATAAAACGAGCTTCCTCCTTATCTGTGCCAAACGTGCACAGGGCCTCAAGGGGTTTCTTCCCCCAAGGCAGCGGGGACGATCACTCCCTGGGTCCCGAGTTAGAAGCAGACAAACCAAACACAGTTGCTGTTGTCCGAAGCTTCATTGTCTGCAGGGCCTGGGGAGACCTGCTCCCTGCCTGGCTCACCTGTGCCCGGAGCTCCCTAGTGGGCCTGTTCCTTGGCCCAGTTCCTCCTCAGCAACACTTTAACCTGCAGACGTGGCCCCGCCTCTCCCTGCCGTGACCTCTCCCGGAGTCTCCGGGTCACAGTGCTGTGACCCCCGAAGGCCAAGCCAATTGTTCCCTGCGTATTTCAGCCCGATCTTTGTTTACTGTCCCGCCTTGCCCAGAGTACTCCTTTACCTGTCCTTGCCAGGAATGTCATTACTCATCCTTCAGGTATGGATTCAGCTGCAATTCTCTCCAGGAAGTTTTTCTTCAACTTCTGGGTGATTCTGTGGGAGGCCTGGACACTCCTGCATTCATACTTATCTGAAGATTGCGTGTTCCTCTTCCGGATGAAACCAGGAGATCCCCTTTGGCAGGGACCTCGCTGTGTATTTCTGAGCCCACAGCACCTAACACGGTACCTGGGACCGAGCAGACGCTGACGGGCTCGCTGGTTTCCATGGGAGTGTGACCCGAGGGGCCCAGGTCAGCAGGTCTGTCCCTTCTGCGTGCGCAGGCGGGGACTGGCTCCCGAGGCAGCGCGGCGAGGCCTGGAGCCGAGGCTCTAGGTGGCTGAGGGCCTCCTGGCAGGGCCAGTGCTGAGCGCCGCTGAGGGACGGGAAGCTCCTGGGCTGTGGCCTCTCCCTCCTCTCATCTGTTGTTGACGGATGGCCGTCAGCTGCTCTCTTCCTGCTCCGGGGCCTCCCGTGCCTCGCGGCCGTCCCTGGCCCTTGCCGGGAGCTGGCTGCCGCACACACAGCGCCTGTCAGAGGCTCCCCAGGCCTTGGCGGTGGCCTCCGCTGCAGGCCACGGGGACGTCCTCCGGAGACGGCGCCGTGGGAGGGCCGGCCAGGAAAGGCCCTCGTCACTCCGCATCGCCTGCCTCCAGCTCCACCGCCGACCTGACGGGGAGTGCGCGGACACGGAGCTCCCCTGGGAGCTGCCCCACGCGCAGTGGGCAGTCCTGGGAGTGACAGTCCTCGCTGCCCCTGTTGGCCAGAGCAGGGGCGCCAGCTCCCTCTGATGAATTTAATCAGACACTGCAACTGTGCCCTATTAAAATTGAAATGGTAATTAAAAAAGAGGGACAAGGTCGGCGCCTGTAGCCTGACTCTCACGCCAAGGTCACAGTCGCAGCTATGTACACACACGGCATAGATCACGTTTATGTGCCACAAGAAACCCGCATAGCAGTGTTCATACTGTGCTATACAGACACACTGCACATGAGCCATATGCGCACCACACACATCACAAACACCTCAGTGACACGCTACACACCACACAGACATGCCACACACACCACCTATCCACCACATACAGTACACATACTACACATATGCACACCCCCACATAGCATCACACCCCACACCACATACAATATCACACACATCCCAGGGACCATACGCTATATACACCTTGTATACCACATAAACACCACACATCAAACACTCCATTACACATACACACCAGACAGCACACACATACACCATCACACACCATAGGTCACATACAAAACACAATGCACACATAGCATGAGCACACACATACACGCCACTCATGCTTCATAGATACAACACAAGGCACATGTGTACACATACACAATAGACACACCACATGCAAGCCATATTTTTACTTGTTTGGCAGTACAGATCCCAAGTCAAGATTTGTCCTGGGTGGCTGATGATAAACTCCCTTGTCTGAGCCTTTAGTAGATAAGATTATTTCAGTCTAGACCTCTGACCTAGGTCAGGGAGAGCTGGGCGTGGCTCTTGTGACAGGAGGGTGTGTAGTGGGACATTCTCAAAAGTTCTTTTTGCTTTGAGTAAAGATAAAAGGTGGGAGCAGAGGATGAGTGGGGAGCAGGGATGTGACCAGCTCAGCAACAGGAGGTTGTTTACTACCAGTTTGGACCATCTTTCTCGAGAAGGTCTTCACGTCTGTTCAATACTCCAGGAAGAGGCCAGAGGGACATCCTGCTGCTTCACCTGTCCTCAGGTGGAGGCCTGGATCCAGCGTGGATTTCAAAATTCACAGCCCACAAATACATGAGGCTTCGGATCCAGTTCAGTCACACCACACCTGGTGTGTGCTCGGGGCCTTGCTCGGCGTGTGATGCTCATGTGTGTGGTGCGGCCACTGCGTGAGAAGTCTTCAAAGTGGGGAGGCAAAACTGGCTTTCACCCGACAGTGAAGCTCTCTTCCATCAGAACCTGCAGTGAGGAAGGAAGAGCTGCGTTTGGATCCATTCACTGTACGTGGTGTATTTATTTATTCGAGTTGCCATAATGGAGTCCCACTGAATGGCTGGCTTCTAAAACACACATCCGAGGTGTCTGCATTCTGGAGGCGAAGGCCTGAGACCAAGGAACCTCAGGTTTCTCCTGTGACTGATGCTTCTCTTGTGAAGATCCCCACCACACTGCCAAAGGACCCACCCTAGTGACCTCCTTGTGCCGCTGACTGTTTTAAGACCTCATTTCCAAATACAGTCACGATCTGATATACTGTATCTGAAGATCTCAGCGTAACAATTTGGAGGGCAAGGGGAGACAAACTCAGGCCATATCAGCTGCCAGTCCTCATATGGTTTCTTTAAAGACTTTTTTTTAATCAAAGGAAAAGAAGATTTAATTTAGAGGTACATTCTCTGCCATATAATAACAAGAAGCTATTTCTTGCTCTCAAATTACTTTTGAGCAAGAAAATTCCCAACATGTCCCTTGGGGTTTCATTCAGAGCAATAAATTCTGTCTGTGCCTTTCACGGTGTGGCCCCGGACTGAGTGTCACTATGCCGTCTTGCTTAGTCCAACAATGACAGAGCAGTTGCCCATTAAATTCTATTATGCATCCTAGAGTGAATAGGTTAGGTGGAAATCGGTGGCAAATTATTTTGGGGACGGTGGAAATGGGTTTTTAAGTTGCAGGCAAACTGTGTGTGATTGGGGACTGATGTGATCACCAAGCCTCCCAACCTGTTCCAGGCATATGGCCCTGGACTCCATCCCAGTGTAGTGGATGGGAAATTTCCCATTAATCCAGACCTGCTGCCAGTGCTCGGAGCATGCTGGGAATTCCCAGAAAGCCCTGCAGCAGAATCATTTCCCTGCCAGCATAGTCTCAAACTTTAGCGTTCAGAAACCCCTAGTTGCTATGTGGTGCCAAATCAGATGAATAATGAGGAATCAGACCCATATCCAAACAGGAGGCTCATTGGAGAGAGTCATCATGTTTGTTTACGTGCGCAGTTTAGAATCTGCTTTGGAAGATAATTCTAAGAGACGGTTTGCAGAGGAGCTCGTGAAGCATGTCTGTGGACCTGAAGTAATTATGTAACCTTCGAAGGTCACAGCCCTCCGCGAATTTGTACGGTGACCATTTTTTAAAACGTTGGCTTTAATTCCATATTCCCTAGTAAATAAAGAGGAACAAACATTTTCTGAGTACCTGTTCTGGGTCCAGAAATCTGCTAAATACTAGAGAAGAGAAATGTAGCCATCCTAGTCCCTGTGCGCTAGTTACAAAACCATAGACCCATGTGTTCAGGGCAACTAATATTATCTAGACGAACTCAGGTCCGGAGCTAAAAGGGAGGCAAGGGAGCTTATAGTCCCACTGTTCTCCTCTGCAGCTCACAGAAGCCAGGAAAAGATGTAAAGGAAGAGAGTTTGTTACCGACAGAATCGACCATCTGTCCAGTCTCAACAGCAGCCATTTTCGAGTTAGACATTTTAAAACTTTGCTCTTTTGAAACTCCAAGTTTATAGAACTAAGCTTGTATTTTGTCTGAATCTGTTTTTCAGTGATACAGCAAAATACCTGAGGCTGGGTACATTATAAATAAAAAAGCCTTCTTAGTTCACAATTTCGAAGAGTCTAAGCAGCTTGGTGCAGACTCTCATGAGAGCTTCAGGACAGATGGAACATGTAGATGAGGGGGAAGTCACAGAATGAAATAGGAAGCCACCGGGAGAAGAGGGAGTCTCGCTCCTATACAGTAAGGTTTTCTTGAGAACTACACAGGGTCCCGTGAAAACTACATCAGTCCCTTCCAGGGCAGCTTGCTTTATGACCTCCCACTGCGGACTACCTCTTAAGAGTCCCACTGCCTCCTAATGCACCACACTGGGGCCCGAGGTCCCAGCACAGGAACTCTCGGGGACCACGTTCAGACCATATCCCAGCAGTGCCGAGTGCGTCTGATGTCAATAGAGAGAGAAGGGGCCGGTTCTCCAGGTCCCAGGGTCCAAGTGGAGTCCTTCACGTCTGCGTCCTTCCTGATCAGGATGCATTGGTTGACCTGGCCAGAGTTTGAACCAAAGTTTCCACAGGGCTCCTCATTCCCACGTACTGGTACCCATTCCATCGCGAGTCGGGAATCCCATGCTAGTCAGGACAGTGGCCTTCCTTCGGCTTGGTCTCAAACCAGCCCCCTAGGAAGGCGGCTTTCAAGGGGGTGAGAGAACTAGCTGCTAGGGAGACTTGGCAGGGTGTGCCCTGTGCCTATTCAGTATCATAACACACACAACCCAGCACGTAACAAGTACGTGTGCTTTGTTCTGTGTTATCCCATTAGGCTGGTCACGTGACACTAAGAACAAAGTCCATTCGAAGAGAGTTGAGCAGAGTCTGAATGTCTAACAGGAGGGAGCTGCTTAAATTGAACTTTATGCATTCCTAGTCTGGACTTTCTACTACCCCAAGATTATGTCGATGAGGAATCTTTTAGTTCCAGCCTAAAGATTGAAAAGGGAGGTTTTATGCCTGATCCCAATGATGTCTGAATATGTAGTTGAAACAATCAAAATATGAACTGCCAGTTTCTTTCTTTCTGAGGGTGGGGTATTGTTTTTAATTTTTGTGTGTTTTCTGAATTTTTAGAAACGAAAACTGTTTAATTATTTGAAAAATGACTTCCGTCAAGCCAAGAATCCATGTATTCTCTGACCTTTTTGAAAACTTTCAGGGGTTAGGTCTCCTTGAGGGCAAAGATTTCTGTCTTAAAAAAGATTACTAGTGTCTGTTTGTAGTACATAACAATGATGCTGCTTTTGGAGCATTGATACATGCATATACTGTAGCGTGATCATTCCTGGTCCCTTTGGGATCCTTCCTCCTTCCCCAGTGTCTTCCCAGTGCCTCCTGCCAGACATTAAATTACAGGAAGAGCCACAAGCTCGGAACCAAATTGGTGGACACTGAGAACACAAACCAAGCCTGAATGTCCAGGGTGCTTTCCTGGTGTTTTGTAGAGGATTGAAATACTTTAGGAACGCATGCATGGAGTAAATGCTGAAGTCTAGGCACAGACAAGATCTCTGCACTCGTGCCCACCTTTCCTCTTTGCCAAACAGCCTCTCTCTTCTTTGAGGGTCCTTCTGTCATTGTCTACAAAGCAGCAACGGGAGGGGAAAGAGCTAAACTTGAGCTGAGCTGGGTTTCATGTTCTCTCATTCTACTGTCTGTGAGGCTATCACAAAGGAGACGACCTCAGCGGGTGTTAGCCGCTTTCCCCCACCATGGAACAGGCCTGAGACAGCGACTTAGACAGAGGGAAGCTTTATTTTGGCTGACAGTTTTAGAGCTTCCAGTAGATTATGAGGCTGGACTATAGCTTTCAGAACAGTGGTGGTGCCACCAGATGGCTGTGGTGGGGATCATGTTCCTGAAGAAACTGCTCCCATCGTGGTGAGGAAGGTGAAATAAGTGAGGAAGAAACTGTGTCCCTCGTGGTCTTCCAAGGACTCCCCCCAGGGACCTAAAGCCCTCACCAGCTGCCCCCGTCCTACAGCCCCGTCCTATAGGTCCCAATGGCCCCACTCTGTGAACTAACACACGGGCCTGTGGGGCATATTTGTTATCTGAACTATATATAGCAGAGAGGTTAAGCAACTTATTTAAGGTCATAGGCCAATTAAGGAGCGGAGGATGGCCAAACCCGTGTATTTCCCAGGGTACTTTCCTTGAAAGCAGCATAAAAAGGTCAAGTTCAGCCAGGTTGGTCATGGATGCCTGTTGTTCTGACATTCTGAGAAGCTTAGGCAGGAAGATTCCAAGTTGAAGCCCAACCCGGGCAATTTAGCGAAACTCTATCTGAACATAAAAAACAAAAAGTAAAGACTGCAATGTCCAAAAAAGAAAAAGTCATGCAGTCCTGGCATCATATTCCCTTACCTGTAATAATACATGTAGACTTAGGAACTTGCTAGAATTTTTAAATCCATCAGATCTAAGGAGGCTTGTTGCCAGTCTTGGTTTAAACAATTTTTAATTTCCACAGACAAAACCCAACAGCAGTGAGAACCTCTATACATCGTTCTCTTTCATGCTTTGTTTTCCTTTAGGCATTTTTGGCCACTTGTATCCTACAATGTTCATCTCCATAGAGAAAGTCTATGAGCTTGTCTGAAGCTAGAGGACCATCTTCGAAGCAGAGACATAGCTGTGGATAGATGGTATCTTGTTTCTCTCTGTGCTACCGTCTCTTTCCCATTTCCTTTGCCCAATGTACTCTGCCAACCTCTTTTCCTTCTCAAAACTGTGTCCCTGATCTTGAGAGCAAAACTCAGTAGGGTGGCCCGCGATGGGTTGGCTGAGCATCACTCTTTAGCTTGCAAGCTGTCCTTTGGTAGAGGTGCTCCTTAGTCCTTAGCTAAAGATCATCCCCAAGCACACACTTTTGCCTTTTCTTCTGTGTATTTTCCGTATTGTGAGCCAGCACTTGCAGTTGTCGTATAAAGTATTTGCTCATCTGTTTGTCTATCTTTCCTCCCACAGGGCCTTAATAGCTGGTGTTGTTTTGGCCCTCATAGCGACTCTAACAGGACCTGGCATATACATGGCACTGAGTAAATACATGTGGATGAGAAATTGGCCCCCAGAGGCCCTGGAGATAGTTTTGTTCCAACACATCCAAAGTGAAATGGCAGGCTTGGAGCACTGAGATGAGAGATAACGGAACCAAAATATCCCTGTCAGAAGCTTGAACACAAGATCACCTTTCAGCTACGTAGAACCTTCCGCTGTCTTTTGCCGTGGCCCCCACCTCGTCCAGGATCTAAATCTGAGAGGCTGCTGTCAAACAGGACTGCTGCCTACATTTTCTCCATGACCGTAAGGACAAAAATCACTGTAGCAGCAACCAAGTTTTAAAAACTGAAATCCCCATCTCATGTAAGGACAGTGCTATTGCCTGCCTTGAGTTTTATTTCTTTGTTTTCCATGTTAAAAGATTCCACCTTTTCCCAAGGAGACCTTTGCCCAGGTCCCCTGACTTCTTGGATCCTTTCTGGTGTAAAAAGCAAGCTGTCACCTTTTGTGGCAAGACAGGAAGGGACTGAAGTCAGAGGGTGACCTAGTTACATTGTTTGTGCTCCGTCCCAGAGAGAAAACCAAAGCTGAAATCCAGTAACTACTGATACAGAGATCAGGAGATAGAAGCTGACCCAAATTCTGAATAGCGATGGGAGAGAAGGAAGTTTGAGAACAACCTGGCGTCCCACCAAAACCTGTTTATTGTGCGGATTCCTAGAAGATAAGGGGGTGTTGGGAAATGGGTGGGAGCGGCTGACCCAAACAGTGATGCTGCGGAGATCCACACAAGTAGAAAAACAAACACACGCATGTGTCCAGCCTTGGACAAGGACAGAGTCGGTCCTTGGTCAAATATTTTGTTTGTTTTTCTGTTGCTGTTAGCGTGCCCATTGACATGTTAAACTCCATAAAGTGATAAAAACTTTAACACGGGCTTCATTCTAGAATTTTCTTTCAAGTAACAATAGCAGCATTTGGTCCCCTACCAAACAAAATTTGGATGAATCTAACTGTGTACCTGTCAAGGCCATAGCTTTAGAGCATTCTGGTGGCTCGACTTACATGTCTGCACACGTCTCCAGGGATGGGTCTCAGAGATGCACCAGATGGGGCTTTGAGAGATTAGATCTTACTGAACTGGACCTCAGATGGGAAAGCAGGAGATGGCTCTCCAGCCTGCTTCAGTAGTAAAACGCAGCATGACAGAAGGAACCATAGCATCTAAACTGAAGGTTTTAACACTCAGTTTTTCTCAGTGAACGATTGATACAGAGGAATCTCTCTAGCATACACTCGTAATATCAAATCACAAAGTGCTTTGATCCAAACTATTGGGCAGAAATCACACCAAACAAGATCTCTCCGTGGAGAAGGAAGATTTGAGTATTCTCTTAACTGCAGGCATTACAGAGATGGCTCCTGGTGTGTGATTTCTTACCCTTTGCCTGTCAGACATCTATGCTGAAACTGCTGAAGAGTTTACATCCTAGATTGATAAAAGTGAGAACATTTGTAAACGCAAAGATTGAAAATCCATATAAACTGGTTTGACAGTTCTTACTGCTGGCAATGAGGTTTTTAGTTTCCCAAGGGGTATTTGGCCACTAACAAGACAGTGAGACCTTGAGAGGAGACAGTGCCATAGTAGGTAAGCAGGACTAAGGCACAAGGAGCTCTGAGTTCTAATCCTCCCATGTGATCTTGGACTGTGTCAGGTTTCTGCCCTTCTGTATCCTCTTATCTAAAGAAAGATGCATTATTGGGGGGGGGTCCTAAGAGATCACC
The DNA here is from genome assembly GCA_004025085.1 of Thryonomys swinderianus. Taxonomy (NCBI): domain Eukaryota; kingdom Metazoa; phylum Chordata; class Mammalia; order Rodentia; family Thryonomyidae; genus Thryonomys; species Thryonomys swinderianus. Next base: position 15,707 of record PVIC010029862.1, read on the forward strand.
CCTAAAGCCTAAGTTTTATAAGTGGACAAAACCCCAAAATCTCACCTACACTGGTAGATGGTATATAGGTAACAGATAGCGCTATAACAGACCATCCAGTAATTAAAATAATGGTTTCCAGTGTGAAAAGTACCATCACCATGACAACTGACATTTGCCGAAAGCATGTAATGTGCCGACACTGGGCAATCAGCTTCCCCACGTGGACCCTTCCCTTCGAATTTCACGAAAACCCAGGGGCAGAAACCGCGTTAGAAGCCTCCTCCCTCTTTTTATTGCCAAGTGCCTGTGGAAAACTGAGGCTCAGGAAAACGCCGCCACTTGCCGAAAGTGGTAGCTGAGACTTGGCGGAAGGGAGCCTGTGCGGCGCCGGGCCGCCGCGGCGGGGTTCCTCAAGGGGGCGCTCTCAGGAGCAGCCTGCCTGTCTCCACCGGCTCTTTCAAGCGGAGGGAGGGACCGGGAGCTCTTCCTCCCTGAGTTTCGCGGGCGGAAGCAGCTTGGCAGGGCTGTCCCGCGGGAGGGGCTTCCTTGCGGGCGAGCTGAGGCGTTAGCTTGCAGCCGACTCCCAATTATAGGTAGCCGCCGCCCACTCGAGACCTGGCGCTCTGACCCGCGGGCCCGGACGCCGCCCTGCCACCCAGTGACTCACCCTGTTGCCTGCCTTCAGTGCCATGGCATCAGAGCACTCTGGCGGCTGCGTGAGGTGTCCGCCCAGGTCTGAAGGGACTTGTGCCTGAGATGCCAGGCGAGGTGTTTGGAGATGAGCCGTGGCTGAGCCGGCGCGCGTGCGCACGCGCGAGAGCGGGGTGAGGATTCAGCGGACCCCAGCCTGACCCCAAATGATTTGGTTGACGTGAAGCCTGGAGAAGGGACTCTCTCCAGGTGGAGTCACAGGACACCTTAAAATGAAGAGCTCAGTCTTGGAGATCGGCCAGGGACGAATCATTAAAATCGTTCATTCACGAACTCGGCAGTCTTCGCACTTCGTGCTAGGCTCCGGGCGGAACGGGGCTCCGAGAGAGCGTGCCCACGTCTAGGGAACGCAGCACCTACTGGAGCGCTCTCCTCGGTATCCCAGGAAACCTCACGAGTGGTGCCGGATGAGGCGTCTCTGGGTTCTGAAGTGAGAAGAGTTCAAAGCTCCTCCTTGCCTGCTTGATGCCCTCGGCAGTCCCGGAGCTGTCTCCTCTGTGGCCCAGCACATACACCAGCTCTACGTTGCCGTGTCATTTCCAGGACGGATACACTCACAGAAATGTGATCCTCAGGTGGGGAAATGGATGGAGCAGTTGACACTCGTCTGGGGACTCCATGAACAAGTTTCCCTCTTCCACCCTGAGTCCCAGCTTTTACTCACTTAACTCACAGAAATACACTTAAAAAAAAAAATCAGCTAATTGAAATTGGCCCCCGCTTTTGTTTTTCAAAATTTGACATGCTCGATTTTTACTGGTTTTTAGCTCTCCAATGGGACATGGTCTATTTTCAGGGAGGCCTCATGGTTATAAGGCTGTGGGGTTGTGGGATCTTTCGTGGCTCTTGCATCCTACAGAGAGAAGCCCTGAGTGCTCCTCTCTCTGGAAAGGCTGCCTCAGCACTGGGACAAAGGGATGTTTGGTGAGTTCATCTGTGCCAGAAGCAAGCAAGAGACCAGGAGCCTCAGGACTGTCCACAGGAGCTCTCGTTACCACTTCTGACCAATTATCCTCTTGCCGTCCACCGTGTGAGCCACCTGGGGAGAATGACAGTGAAGCGCAGGTGTCCTGCTGGTTTCTGAAGAATCTCCTGTGTCTCCTCGAGGCTGACTCAGCCCGTGGCGGTGCCCACGGTGGGGATGAGGCAAGCCCTTCTGTTTATGAGCTTCCCAGAGTCGGGCAGGCCTTGTCTACCTGGCTCTGCAGTGTTTGTGGGTGAGGCTGGCTCGTGGCCAGGTGGTCTCCAGAGACACTGGCATCCCTGCTTCTGAGTGCGCCTGTGCTCTCACCACTCCTTGCCCTTTGTGGGGCACCCATGCCCACTTCCTATCCGGCCTTCCCTCAGCGACCCCTAAGGCCCACGTCCTCCTGTCTTGCACACTTTAAACATCTTTTCATGTTTCCCAGTTTCAAATATTCCTGGGAACTTGGGAGCCTGAGTTCCACTGTAGAGAATTCTCTCTGCTTTCCACAATGGCCCAGAAGTCTCGGCAGAGTTCTCAGAATTTCTGACTTGCCAGATAACCCTGACGGGTCTCAATCAGCTTCATCTAGGTTCCGGAAATCACTGCTCTGAACATCCATGTCAGGGGATTCTTGTGAGCGAGCAAGTTGAAGAAACAGCTAGAGTGATAGAAATTGCTATGCATCGCTGTGTGTAAAAAATTAAGGCCGCTGAAGTCTGCCATCACCCCACCCAGACTCGAGCCAAGTCTCAGGAAACATGTTTATGCTCTTAGAGTCAAGAGGACACATTTTAACTGGTGGCAGTTTACTTACCTTTGAAAATAGGGAAGAGAAGCATGGTCTCAAGGTCTATGGAAAAACACGGTCTGGAAGGCATCAAGATATTTATGAGGAGAGGGACCTTTACAAGCCCGGGAAATGTCTGGCACATAGTAAGCTCTAGATAAAACAGTTGAACGAGTGCATAAATGATGAGCATTGTAGTCAGGAACATCGTATTTGAGCCATTTCCTCCTCTCTGTATCTGTCTTCCCATGTGTAGGTTGTTTGAAGGACAAAAATTGAAATCAAAAGAGTTGGATGAAAACTTGGGCTGGACATTTACTTTCTATGGATCGCTTGCTGTCTGCAGGGTGCTCATCTGCCGAGGGTCTGTACGGGGTGGGATGTCTCTGTCACCGTCTAAGTGGTGATTGAGGCAATGGACTCGAGCTATACCCTTCCCAAGGGCTGAGTAGATGGGAAGGGTTACTGTGCATCTCTTCTCTTTCAGTGCAATTTTCTACCTTGTGTGGCACTTCTCACTTATTAGTGCATTTTTCATCTTGTTAGGAATAGGCAGTGGCCAAGATCTGACATTCAGGTGCATTGGCTTTTCTTAATATATGCATGCTCGATATATCTGTATGCCAAGGAACTAATGGCAAACTCTACACTGAACAGGAGGAAATGGCCAGAGAGGAGAAGCATGTGACTGCCTGTGGGAAAAATCCCTTCATTCATAGACTTTGTTTATTCCTGTTTGGAGGACCAGTCGGTTTCCATCACCCGTTAGGTCTCTTCTCGGGCAGCTTGCAAGACCTCCAGAGGAGGTACATGGTCCCCTGCTCAACGCACAGAGATTAACTTAAAAAGGGCTCACACGTGTAAGAAGAGAGGACCTAGGTCATAGCCCTTTTTACTTTTCCTTAATACAGCTATGAGAGAGTAAACAGTCATGAGAAAGAAAGAACCTTTTTTTTTTTGCTTTTTGGAGACAGGTCTCGCGTTGTAGTTCAGGCTGGCCCTGAGCTCACTATGGAGCCCAGGCAAGCCGCCGCGAACTCAGCAATCCTCCTGTCTCTGCCTCCCGAGTGCTGGGATTACAGGCGTGAGCCACCACGTCCCGCATTGTGGTATGCGGTGTTGATTGCTGGTGGGCGTGTCTCCACGCCCAGCATTATATGTGGTTACCGGGGATCGAACTCAGGTCCTTGCGCTTGCGAGGCAGGCGCCGGAACCACTGAGCTAACCCTCCGGCCCAAGAAAGAACCTTTTAAAGAAAACAACAGTGGCCTTATTTGTGTTGTGATTCACAGAGATGAACTTCGGGACCACTGACCAATGTTGTGCATGTCTTACTGTTCTTTTTCTCCTTCATTTACATAGACATTCAGTGCATATTTGTTTAGCAGATACAGACTTCCTCTGCCGCTCTCATCTCTACAGTCGTGCTATCTGGGCCTGATGCTTTCCTGCTGCTAAACTTTCACCTTCAGCAAAAGAGCAGTTGCTCTGGACTTGTGGCTTCGTTTCTTACAAAGTCAAAGTGTTAAAACATGCACTGGGCCGTGACTGCACCCACCACAGCCAGCCCGTCCTGCTCTGCCGAGGTCTGATGAGCAGCTAGCTCTCCACGTCTCCAGATGAGGCCTCCACTCTTGGCTCACCCTGCGCTCCTCATCTTCTGACCTGCTTCTCTCCTTCCAGTGGTAGATCTCTGTGGACCGACATAGCAAGTGGCGCTTGGACCCTCTGGAACAGGACCAGACTGCTGCCGTGGCAGATGTGGTCTCCTGGCTCAACCCTTCATCCCCAAGGAGATAAGCACGGAGCTCAAGCCAGCAAAATGTAGGTTTTACCTGTACATGATTGAGACAGTTTACATGTACATGTAGGCTCCAACATTCACCAATTTTGAGAATTGTTAAAGTTTCCTAGTTCCCCGACATAGAAAAGATGATGGTAACACTACGTTGCAGAATTGTCTTAGAGGTCTAAAGAGATAAATTATATTAATTGCTTGCCAAAGAAAGAATAAATATTTGCTCATGAATTCTTTTCTAGCTGAATGTCATGAATGACATTCCTGCATATCCAACTTCTTCTTATATTGTTTTCATCATACTTTAGTTTGTTTTCAGATCATATAAGTCTTTTGCCTTTTACTCAAGTTTGAAGGTTGGATTGTCGCATCACTTTGGTTTTGAAATGTCCAATGCACATGCTTTCTCAGCTAGATCCTCTCAGACCACTAATGTTATCATTTTTTCTACATTTTAAGCAACTATATTGTTATAGTTAGAAACTAGAAAGTAAATATTTTATTCTTTTTTTATTGTACCCCAAAGCCTGGGAAAATTGTCCATATTATGTAGGACTCAGCAGACAAACAAAAAAACCTAACTTGTGAAGTGAATTAGTGAATCAGTATACAATGAAGTAATAAATAGATATGCTAGTAATAGAAATGTCCACATATGAAAGGCCAACAAGGACAGATTAGCTAATAGATATGGGAAATAAGTTATTGACAGTATGCTTATAGTAAAATATTTGAGCATATATAACAGAGGAAGATTAGTATCCAGAATATATAAAGAATTATACAAATTATGTAAAAAGTAATTATCAACATCAGCAAAGGGTAGAAACATTTATAAAATACTCCCTATAGCTTCATGCTTGAGGGCAACAAGGTTTTGTGGATGTTACCAGATTATTTCTCTTCCTAACGACTGAGAATGTATCATTCCCATTTTTTTTGACAAGAAGACCATATCACTCAGTAGTTGAGTGATATGCCTGAGGCTAAATATCCTGGGTAGCTAGGCAGTACACGTAAGCCTCCTTCTATTTGCTATTGACTGCCAGATAATTAACCTAAGTTACAGTTTTCGTTATCTAGTGAAGAGTAAATTCTTATTTCTATCTGAAGGAATAGTTCTTTTGTCTCCTTTAAAGCAATTTTTTTTTTTTTTTGAGACAGGGTCTCGCTTTGTAGTTCGGGCTGGCTCTGAGCTCACTATGTAGCCCAGGCAAGCCTCGAACTCAGCGATCCTCCTGCCTCTGCCTCCTGAGTGCTGGGGATTACAGGCGTGAGCCACAATGCCCGGCACTGTGGTATGTGGTATTGATTGTTGGTGGGCGTGAGTGACCACGCCCAGCATTCTATGTGGTTTGTGGGGATCGAACTCAGGACCTTGCGCTTGCGAGGCAGATGCTGGAACCACTGAGCCAACCCTCCGGCCCTAAAGCTATGTTTTGAGAATAGCCCTACCTTTCCCCCTGACATTCCCAATGTAATAATACCAGTTGACTCAGGTGACAAGAGATCCCTACTGACCACTTAACAGACCTTTGCAGGTGTGGGATCAGCAACTGACTCAAGTCACTTTGGAAACTTTAGCTTATTCACAATGAATGTTTATTACAGAACTAGCAGGAAAGGGCCATTATAGGATGCTCTTTAAGTGAGAATGATTATAAGATTGTGTTTTCCCAAATATGTGACAATTTATTACAAGTGAGAAATTACTTGTAATATTTCCCAGAAACTTGAGGTAGAATACTTACTTTTGATGTTGCTCTATCAGATCTTGAATATCCCCCACAGGAACCATATCTTCAGGCTTGGCCACCAGCCTGTGGTGCTACCGGGTGGTGGCAGATCTTTAGGGGGTGGGGCCTAGTGCAAGGAAGTGAGGTCATCGCAGGCACGGCCTTGAAGGGGATTATGGGACCCCAGCCCTTTCCTCCACAGCTGCCATGAAAAGGAGGAGACAGCCCTGTTCTCTCTACCACGCCTCCCTTCTGTGATGCACTGCGCAGCTCTAGGCTCAGAACAACAGAGACAAGTAACTTAATGGACTTAAACCTCTGAAACCGTGAGCCAAACTTTATCTTTCCTTTTATAAGTTGTTTATCTCTGGTATTTGTCATAGAAGTGGAAAGCTGCCTAGCATAAGTGCTTTCCTTTGTTATCCGTTCATCGATAGCTGAGAGCCCAAAGAGATTCTTCTCCATTCGAGGGACCATCTTTTTTTTTTTTTTTTTTTGCTTTTTGAGACAGGGTCTCGCTTTGTAGGTCAGGCTGGCCCTGAGCTCACTATGGTGCCCAGGCAAGCCGCCACGAACT
>PVIC010029863.1:0-22253 GCA_004025085.1 Thryonomys swinderianus
GTGAACTATTTTTAATTGAATTCTTTACTAAAACATTTTATATATGATTCACAATCACACTCAACATTGGGGAATTTGTATCAGTATATAACATAAGTTAGTTCTGATTTTTACCGATATCCCTACCCACACACAAACCCCCACCCCTTATATACATGCTAGGGTCTCTCAGTTAGCCCTGAGCTAACTGTAGCCCAGGCAAACCTGGAACTCCCCAATCCTCCTGCCTCTGTCTCTCAAGTGCTGGGATGACAGGTGTGAGCCACCGTGTCCAGCATTGTGTTATGTGGTACTGATTGCCGGTGGATGTGAGTCACCACACCCACTATTGTTGTATGTGGTTACTGGGGATTGAATCAGGGACCTTGAACTTGCTAAGCAGGTGCTGGAACCACTGAGCTAAATCTCCGCCCCCTATAGTGATTTTTAATTCAACATTTATGAGTTTAAATGCAAGTAAAAAATACTAACATTCAATTCTAGTCTTACATATAAATAAGCAGCTAAATAAAATTGATTTTATTTCCAGTTTTTCATTTGTACATTGTGTTAACTTAAAATTATTTATTCTCAATGATTTTTAACCCCCAAATCCGTCTGATGTATTTAATTAAAGCACTTAGTTCATGGGAGTTTTATTTTAATATAGAAAATAAAATTACATAATGTATTTAAGATATCTAGTATAAAGGTTTTTAAAGATGGAGACTTACTAAGTTTTAACTACTACTACTAGTGTTGCTTTGGGAATTACAGGTACTACTTTTACTGTCAGATCCTAGTACTGACACCTAACATTAATTCGGTGATTGCTTTATATCCAAAAAAGAAACATGTCTCACTGTACATTCACAATATCCTTTGATATATGTAAATTAGCTACAAATAAGAGTTTGCAGGCTTTAGAAATTAAAAAAAAAAAAACTGAGACACAATAGTAGGCAACCTGAATAGGAATGATTTCACCATGGGAATATCACCTCCCAAAGACAGCTATTTTTTTTGACACCCTCTTAAATGTTTATCATTTTTCTAGGATTCCTTTATTATAGACAATTATTGAAAACTTACTGGACTGAAATTTTGCATGTAACTTTCTCTTTCTGTGTAGCACTTGCCAAGCAATTTTTTAAAAAGAGTTGTAAGACTTAGTTACAGACTAAGACTTTAAACATGTGCATCTAAGATAAATGAAAATGAATGTAAGAAAATGAGAGTTAATGAGAGTTCTGTACTTGTTGATCTCCATCTCTTCTGAAGATACTTATTACAATATTTTTAACCATTATTCAACAGGAATGAATAGGTAACCTATAACCCGGAAGACATCTGCTTTGTTTTGTCTACATTACTCTTGTGGCAATTTTCAAAGCCTTCTTTTCATCTCCTTGTATAATTGTCTCCATGTAACAAGGTGCAACCGGCCATTGAAGAAAGCAGTGTCCCCGGGGTGCCTGCCTCATTACCACTGGACAAGGACTCTATTCTGAGTGTAGAGATTAACAAAGAAACTCTTCATTCCTAATTTTCTGAAACAAATGATGCTAGTGTTTTTTTCCAGGCAGAAATTTCAGAAGAAACAGTATCTGAGCAGAATTGGAGCTTAAGAAATTTCCAGCATGTAAGAGAAGCCTGATAATATTCAATCTCTATATTATTTCAAAATTCACGAATGTATTTTCTATTGAAGCTTGGAAAATGATTTGGACTTGGGGATACATAAGAATCACATAGTATTTTTGTAACCTATAGAGGTTACAAAATGGAGGCTTTATCTTGTTGTTATACTAATTGAGTTATAAATGAACTGAATATAAAATGGTAAAGATTGATGACATTTTTGGTAATGACAATATTCCTAAAAGTATTTTGTAGCAAGTCATCATTCATCCTAACAAATCCCAGGATATGCTACACTGGGTATGTTATATACTAAGAATTATCTGAAAATCTATTTCTGTTTCCTGAGAAATTACCACTTAATTTTGACATTAAAAAGGTTCTTATTTTCTAGCAGGATATGTCTAGTAGAATATTTATTATATAGAAAAATATATTGAAGAAGATAAAAATTTATGTATAGGCAGTAAATATTCTTGTCATATACAATGTTTTTTGGATTATAAGTGATTTCATTTTTGTTTATTTTTATGTAGTTACCTCATCTTATTTTGTATATATTATGTGATAAAATAATTTTCAGTTACTACACCACAGAATTTTCCAGTCACTTTAAATATTCATCAGTAACATGGATTTCTGGGTACAGATAGCCCAACTGTATATCTTATGTCTTTTTATATTAACCTTAGACCTTATTATTGTTGGACATATATTAATATATACACATGCTGCCATAAATGAGAATTAAGTTGTGTCATATACTGGTACACATTCTCAATGTGGAATGTATTTGGAATGTGTACATATAATGTACCAATAAATTGTACCAATAAATAAATAAATAATTTCAGATGTTAATAGTTATGTGTATTTTGAACAATCTTCTGAGATGGAATTCCTAGGGAGAGCATTGCAGAGGTTATGAATATTGACATGTGGCATTTTCTTTGCTTAGAACCAAATTATTCCATAACATGCATAAACATAAATCCAGTGACCTGGTCCCTATTGCTTGATTGTAAACATTTTCTCAAATATGTACTAAATGGTAAAAGACACAGCTCTACCCCTGTCTTTTTGTTATCCTAGGTATATTTGAGTATAGAAGAATACATAATAGCAAAGGAAGGTACCAACACTGACAAAAGCCTTTTCAGATCTTCCCTTTTATTCTATTCTTTCCTTATCTCTTCTAATTCTTCCATTTTGTTCCTTCATGACTTTTCTGTTTTGGTTCTTTACACATTTAGTTTCATAATATTTTGTAATATTTGTTAAAAAATAAAATTTTCAGGTCTCTGTAGGTTACAAATTGAGTAACTCTTGCCTTTGAAATACTATTTATGTACTATTTGGGGAAAGAAGAGCTAGATGTACACATTTTTAATTATTTTACAGACATAAGGTGGTTAGTTTCCAATAGTGTGCATATCTCCCATTTACACTATAAATACTTTTCTTACTTTTCATAATGGCATAAGTGACAGTTTCAGGGAAAATCCCTTTTGAATAGCTAATATCTACCCAAAGAGACCTTAACTTCCTAACAATCAGACCTTAGAAGAATGCAGTCAGTCTATCTGTGGTGGACACCTGTCCCCATTCCTCATTTTGGGAATCATCCTCTGTAACCACACAGTGCTTACAAGGATACCATGGTTTCCAGTCAGAAGAATTCATTTCAGTGTCACTGGGGCATGATCACTAGTTCTGGCCTAGTCTGTATATACCTGTATAAACTACACAACCCTCTGTAGAATTACAAAATATTGCTATGGTTTAGGTTCAAAAGATCCCCCTAAATTCTTGTACATTAAAAGGTAGGTTGTTCTAAGTACTACTGGATCACAACAGCTTAGGTGTGTTCTTTATGAGGTAGGGCCCTGCTGGGATGGGTCACAGGGCCTGCAACTGGAAGGATGTATTCTTGCCTCCCCCTCCCCCTTTGGCTCTCTGCCTTGTGGATGTGAAGGATGTTCTCCACCATCCCTTCTGCTTTAACATCTGTAGACTATGGACTGAACCCTCTGGTAACTGTGAGCCATGTAAACCTCTCCTACCTTAATTTGCAGGCGTTGGGTATTTTGTCTCAGTAACAGGAAAAGGACTACTATGAATATACACATTTCTCTGAAACACTGTATCCAATCAGGAAACACACAGTATGATGTTTAATATGCATTAGATCAAAATCACTCCATTTTTCCTAACTGAACAAATTTGGACTCTGCAGTTCTATCTAAATCATATTTCAATACTCAGGCACTTAAGGCAAAAAGTTAACACTGCTTAAAGACTGCAGTGTGAAATCATTGTATCAAACTTCCCAGATAAATATTGCTCCTATTTATAACAGTTAACTAAAATACAGAAAACTCTCTCAGGGTCCATGCAGTTATTAAATGTGAGAAAATTAAGTCAATCAGTCACAAGACAGAGGCCAGAGTCACTGTAATCAGGGATAGCATAAGAACACAATTCTGAGAAGTCTGAATCATTGAAGGATTGAAAAGAAACCATTTACTGTAATGGTAATTTTATTAAATTTAGCCTTAATAAGTTATTTTAATTCCATATAGAGGTTTCTAAAATACTACCAAACACATAATGTTTTTATTAGTTATATCAAACCCAGAAATAAATATTAAAATGCACTATGTATAAGCATGTCTATCTTTAGATACAGAGGTAGACACAGATATAGATATATTTTGTGGTTTACTAAACCTTTTAAATGTCATTGATTCAGAATCTATGTACTTATATAATTACACATTATTTTACTCTGAAAAGTAATGTTCTTTTTTTTTTTTTTTGAGACAGGGTCTCGCTTTGTATTTCAGGCTGGCCCCGAGCTCACTATGTAGCCCAGGCAAGTCTCAAACTCAGCAGTCCTCCTGCCCCTGCCTTCCAAGTGCTGTGATTACAGATTGAGCCACCAAGCCCTTCAGAAAAGTAATATTCTAAATATTGCAACAGATAGACAAATTTAACCTGCTCTTCAATGTCCAGGGAACATCAAACAAGGATTTAAATAATTCTTAAATGAGACTGTGGTAAAGTTCCAATTTTAATTCTTCTATATATGATTAAAAACAAACAATGAAACATGACTGATAGCTTGCAAGAAATATTTAATAATCTCCAAAATTGTATAACTAAAAAGTAGGTAAATAAATTAACAAATTATAGGTTCACAGACTTCTCCCAAAATTGATTGTATGTTTGAGAAAAGCATGCTGTTTCATTTGCCAAATGATAAGAATTTTTTAATAAAGGAGGCATTATTTTTCTGGTATATACAATCTCTTGTAAATAACATATGTCTAATACATATTTGGTATATACAGCTGAGTGTGTTAACCTCTCCCACACACAGAAATATACTGTGCTTATTGACATATTATTTAGATCTCATTTATTTTTAAATAAAACAAAAAATAGCAGAAGCTTTCTTAAAAATGGTTAGCCTTTGATTTGATCATGATTTCCAAACTCAGACAACTGGACAATCTTTTGCCACAGATGATGTGTACAGTTGGCAGAAGAAACCAGATGTGTGGCCCCACAATCCCAGAATACCCAAGGCAGAGGACAAAATGATGACCAAGCATAGAAACCAGAGATCAAACAATTCAAAATTATTTCCATATATTGACCCAAGGGCTTAAATAAAAATCAGTACAGGCTGAGTGTATCTGGAGTTGTTTCTGGATCTTCTAAGCTATTCCACTGGTCCTTGGGTCTGTTATTTTGCCAGTACCATGCAGTTTTTATCACAGTGGCTTTATAGTACAGTTTTAAGATGGGGATTGTAATACCCCCTGCCATGTCCTGGTTGCTTAGAATTTCTTTTGCTATTCTAGGTCTCTTGTGGTTCCACACAAATTTTTGGATTATTTTCTCTAGCTCTGTGAAGTATGATGATGGGATTTCAATTGGAATTGCATTGAATTTGTATAGTTCCGGGAGTATAGCCATTTTGATGATGTTGGTTCTCCGCACCCAGGAACAAGGGATGCCTTTCCATTTTCTGATATCTTCTTCTATCTCCTTTTACAGAGTCCTTCAGTTTTCAGAGCAGAGGGCTTTCCCTTCCTTTGTTGGATTGATTCCCAGATTTTTTTTTATTCTGGTTGCTATTGTGTATAAGATTGACTCCCCAGTTTCTCTTTCAGTGTGTCTGTTATTTGTGTATACAAAGGTTGTTTATTTTTGAGGTTTGACCTTGTATCCAGCTACACTACTAAATTTGGAAATTAAGTCTAGCAGTCTTTTGGCTGAGTTTTCAGGATCCTCTATATAGAGAATCATATCAGAATATCCAGAAACAACTCCAGATACACTAAACCACCTTATCTTTGAAAGGAGCCAAACATCCTCAATGGAGGAAAGACAGCCTCTTTAACAAATGTTGCTGGAAAACTGGGCTTTAACCTGCCAAAAACTAAACCTAGACCTATCTCTTTCACGGTGTACTAAACTAAAATCACAATGGATGTGAGACTTAAACATTAAAACAGAAAAAAATAAACCTGCTGGGCCGGAGGGTTAGCTCAGTGGTTCCGGCGCCTGCCTTGCTGAGTTCAATCCCTGGTAACCACATACAATGCTGGGCTTGGAGACTCACGCCCACCAGCAATCAATACCACATACCACAGTGCCCGGCGTGGTGGCTCACGCCTGTAATTCAAGCACTCAAGAGGCGGAGACAGGAGGATTGCTGAGTTCGAGGCTTGCCTGGGCTACACAGTGAGCTCAGGGCCAGCCTGAAATACAAAGCGAGACCCTGTCACTAAATAAATAAATAAATAACCTGAGGCAAAACAGGTTAGATAAAACTCTTGGAGACATTGGTTTAGGCAGAGACTTTATGAACAAAACCTCTAGATCATGAGAACTAGCAGAAAGAATCAACAAATGGGATCTCATCCTCCTGAAAAGCTTCTGCACAGCAAAAGAAACCACTGACACCACTAAAAGACAAGCAACAACATGGGAAAAAATCTTTACTGTTTGCCAGACAAAAGGTTACTATCTAAAATATATAAAGAACTTAAACAAATTAGTTCCCCTAAGTTTAAAGACCCAATTCTCAAATAGGCATCTGAAATAAACATACACTTCTCAGAGGCATAAGTCAAAGCAACCAAGAACCATATGAAGAAATATCCAACATCACTGGTCATTCAAGAGATGCAGATGAAAAGAACACTGAGATTTCATCTCACTCCACAAAAAAATGGCTGCTATTGCAAAATCAACCGGCAATCAATGCGAGGCTGTGGGGAGAAAGAAACCCTTCTCCACCGCTGGTGAGATTGTAGATTTGTAAACCATTTTGGAGATCAGTGTGAAGATTCCTCAGAAAACTAGTAGAGGTCCCATTTGACCCTGTCATTCCCCTGCTAGGAATATACCCAAAGGAATTCAAAGAATCATATTGTAAAATTATATGTACGCCCATGTTCATAGCAGCTCAGTTTGTGATAGCCCAATCTTGGAAACAACCCAGATGCCCATCAACTGGAGACTGGATAAAGAAGATGTGTTCTTTTTTATAAAATGGAGTGTTACTCTGCCATAAAGAATGACAAGTTTCATTCATTTATGTGCAAATGGATACACATTCTTGAGGACACACTAATAAGTGAAATAAATAGATCACAAATATGTGAATACCATATCTTTTCATTAGTATGAGAACCTGTAGATGTAAATAAGTTCTAAAATGTATGATAATTTTGTAAAATAGGAAATATTCAAAGAGAATGTGGTGGAGAAATGTAATGAGGGGAAAGATGAAATATGATTTGGAAAGAAAAAGAAATAGCATGTGTATAAGGGGTGGGGTGTTGTGGGTGTGTAGGGATATGGGTAAAAATGAGAATTAACTTTTGTCATATATTGCTACAAATTCCCCAATGTTGAGTGTGATTGTTAACTGTATATAAAATGTACCATTAAAAATTCAATTAAAAATTAGTCAATACAGGAACAATGTAGAAAATGATTCAGGAGCGGAGAGGTAAAGTGAACTGAAGACATTATCACAGAGATACATAACTCTGTGTTTTAGAATACTTAGGATAGTACTTCTAGCAAAGCAAGCACTACCTGTGTTTGAAGCAAAGTAGAACTTTTTATTCAAAATGCACATTGAAAAGAAAGAACATTGCACCCTTTTTGCCAATGTAGATATTTCTCCAGTTCTGTGCACCAAAGGAGGCTGAATGGCACTGGGTTTAAGTCTTGTGTCGTGTACTTAACACTGTGGCAGCATCTCACAGACTGACAGGTGTACTGCCACACCACTGATAGAAGCTCCCAGAAAACTTGCAGCCATGGCCACCATGTCTCTCTCTCTCTCTCTCTCTCTCTCTCTCTCTCTCTCTCTCTCTCTCTCTCTCTCTGGCTCTCTCTCTGGCTCTCTCTGGCTCTCTGTCTCTGTCTCTCCTTTAACCAAATGCTTTGTACAGAAACTGTTCTCTTAGAAGTAACCTTGCATTTGAAAAGAAGTTTGTTGCCAGGCGTGGTGGCTCCCGCCTGTAATCCCAGCACTCAGGAGGTAGAGACAGGGGGATTACTGAGTTCGTGGCTTGCCCAGGCTGTATAGTGAGCTCAGGGCCAACCTGAACTACAAAGTGAGACTGTCTCAAAACAAAAAAAAAAAAAAAAAGAAAAGAAATTTGTTGTTTTTCTGTCAAACATTTTTCATACTATATGGTTGTGGCTGTGAGTTGTTTACTATTAAGTGCAACATATTAAGTGGAACTGGAGATAATACTCTAGGATCTTGATTATAAACTAAGCCTTTTTAAACTAGATCAACCGATATGTTAAGACAGTTAGAGCAAAAGAAAGATACACAGAGACAGATACAGAGACAAAACTAGAGGAAAAAAGGGAGAGAAATTAGAAAAGGAAATAATTTCTGCAAGTATTTTTTTTTCTTTTTTGACACAGGGTCTCACTTTCTAAGTTCAGGCTGGCCCTGAGCTCACTATGTGGCCCAGGCAAGCCTTGAACTCAGCATTCCTCCTGCCTCTGCCTCCCAAGTGCTGGGATTATAGGCTTGAGCCACCAAACCCGACATTTGTGGTATGAGGTACTGATTGCCAGGAGGCGTGGCCACCATGCCCAGTACTGTTGTATGTGGTTACCAGACTACGAAACAGGGACCTTGTGCTTCCGAGGCAGGTGCTGGAACCACTAAGCCAAATCTCTGGCTCGGCAAGTAATATTTTAAAATGGCATGAATGTAATGTTTAAATAGGAGAAAATTTAAAAAATAATCTCCTATATAAAGTTAGGCCCAAATTCTACCAAAAAAATAATAATTTTTAGGTTACACATTACTCATTCCTGGTGGCTGTATGAAACTCAATATACCTTTAACCTTTCATTAAGAAGAAAGCAGATACTCAACTCATTCCACCTGTGGAAAGTGTAATTATAAATGCATTACTTAGCAATTTACCGATAAGTAATGTTCTCTCTTAAGACCAGCTGCACAAATTAAACCAAGGGAAATTTTATGGAAAATGTTAATTCTATAATCTATTAATAGCATTCTTGTAGTAAAACAATTGTCAGTCATTGCTAGGACCAAAATTCGAGGGTGATGAAGAGATGCTGTTCAGGTAAAACTTACCTGTTGATATTTTTCAAGTTAAAAATTAAAACAGAAGGCTTGAAAATTATTTACTTATAAAATAATCATATTATGGACTGGAGAATTAGCTCATTGGTTCCGGTGCCTGCCTAGCAAACTCAAGGTCCCTGGTTCAATCACTGGTAACCACATAAAGAAATACCGGGCATGGTAGCTCACACCTACCGGGAATCAGTACCACATACCACAGTGCCAGCAATGATGACTCATGCCTGTCATCCCAGCACTCGAGAGGCAGAGGCAGGAGGATTGCTGAGTTCGAGGCTTGCCTGGACTACATAGTGAGCTCAGAGCCAGACTGAACTACAAAGCGAGACCCTTTCTCAAAAAAAAAAAATGCTGCAAAAACATCTACGTGCAACTCTTTGAGTATGCTGTCTTTGAGAATGTTTGTAAGTTGGCACAGCTCAGCGGTAGAGCACTTGACTGCAGATCAAGAGACTGCTTATAAAAAACCTTAGGCAACGCAGTAAATTTTGAGAAAAGGCACATTTCAGATGTGTGTCATGCCCCTGCTTATTTTTTAGGAGTATTTCTATCAACATTAATTTTATGAGTTGTATTATATTACAGAATGTGTGCTTAAAAGGAAAATAAACTATCAACAAAATATTACATTCGTAGTGTTCAATGAGTGTTTAGAAAAAACACCAACTCTTTACCTGCTTATAAGATTGAAAATAAATTTACCTGCTTGTAAGATCAAAATAAATCCTTATGAGATCTACAGTGAAAATACAAACAAAACTTTACCATAGAAAGAACCTTTGTTTCAATTATCACACCTAAGACTGCCTTCACATAAGACAGCAGCACATTCCATACACAAGTCTCACTCACACTGACAGCATCTGTGCTCAGCTTTCCTTTCCAACTTGGCAGGCCTTATTTGTCACCTCTCCTATCTTCTTTTCTCAAGACCTTCATATTATATCCTACAGTGTGAAATTATCAGGAGAATGCAGTATCAATAAAATACCAAATATGTAATGAGTCTTTAGAATATCAATATTTTCTATGTCAACTTTGTGCTTACTAAATCTAAAATATAAAAACAAATTCCTATACAAACTGAAATGGAAATACAAGTAAAAGTCTACTAAAATGTTCTTTGCTTCAATTATCACCTCTAAGGCAGCTTCATATGAGAACAGCATGTTCCATCCCTACGGAACCATTTACACAGATAGCACATGTGTTTTGCTTTCTCAGTTTCCTTATACTTTGGTAGGACATGCTTGCTTGGCATCTTGCTGTCTTCTTGTTTTCATAAGACGTTTTTATGATGTTTTCAGCTATCTGTTTACTGGTCTTGTGCAGAGTTCTTTGTGGAGTTCCTTGAGCAGAAACATATTGTCCTTTCTCTGATGTAACTGATCATTTATCAGTTCCAGGCCCAGCCCTCTAAGAAAATTTCTCTGTAATATTTTCCTTGTAAACTATGAAACTGTTTGTGCTTGACTTCTTTAACATCCAGTAAAATACAACCACTGACTGATGCTTTGTGTTTTGAGGAACATCATAGTTGCTACATAACTCATCCAAATCATCTACCTTTTCTTTTGATGCTGGCTTCATTTGTGTTGAGGACTGAGTTCCACTATGTAGCACACGATAACCTCGAACTCACCATGTAGCACTGGCTGACCTTGAACTCACAGTATCTTTCTGCATTAGCACCCAGGAGGTACTGGGATTACAGCCATGAACCACCATAACTACTTTCACTATCAGTCTTATCATCATTGTGCAATATTGACAGCATGTATGTTACATTATGTTTCTTCAACATAATGTCATTCAGGATAACCTGGAACTCACTGGGTACGAAAAACTGATCCTAAACTCACATGATCTTCCTACTACAACCCAACCCCAAGTGCTGAGATTATAGACATGTACCAGCAAGCTCAGCTTGACTATCAATTTTATCATCATGGTGTAGTGTTGACAGTATCAATGGTCTTTGTTTCTCTTAATTATATAGGAGGTCAATGTTATGGCTTTCTGAAATCCAAACATTGTGATATACATTTCTCTGCTGTGAATTTTTTTTTTTCAGGAATCTCCACTTTCTTTTTGCAGATAGTTTCTGTGCTGGTTAACTGGTGTTATTTAGCAAACAAAAGGTCAATAGATAACTCATAAACCAACTGTCTCGTATGACATTTGGATTGCTTTTAGAAATAGGTGCAACAAGTCTGTTCACAACTGTCATATAGTTTATTACTGGGCAAATAAAGACCTGGTGGCTGAATTTCAAGATAAATTTCTAAATTCAAGATGGAAAATGTCTTCATGTTTACCAGGGCATATATTTTGTACCATATTTAGAACATTTATTTGGCATGGGTTGCTGAAACCTTCAACAACTACAAAATTATGCTAGTTGTTCATCAATTGTCATGTATTCAGATGGTGCATAAATTACTTGACAGTTTAAAACAAAACTTCCAAAAAATGAGCAGATAGCAGTGAAATTGTCAGGTTTTTTTTCTTTTTTCTTTCTTGCTGGATCCTTTTACACCAATGTATAAATGAAAGCAATTTTGAAAGAAAACAAATCTTTTCAATATCATTATTGTTCCAAATATCTCAATACCACATCTGTCACTTCCCACGATTCCTTTAGATTCCAACAATTAGAATGATAAAGTCCTGCTGCAAAGGCTTTTAGCTCAGAGAATGAGAGGTCATGATCAATATATTTTTGAATATTTCTACTGCTGCATGTAGAATGTTTTACTTGTGTTTCATTATTAGTGTGTTTCAAATCACTTTCAATTATATTGTTCATTACAAACAATATCTTCCAACATTGAATCAGCATTGGCCTTCCAAACAATAGGTTTCTTCCTTGGCAAAAACCTAATAACATTTATGACCTATTTCTAACGCTGAATCATTCAGGTATCTGTAACCATTTCTTCTCATTTTTTTTTTTTTGAGACAGGGTCTCACTTTGTAGTTCAGGCTGGCCCTCAACTCACTATGTAGCCCAGGCAAGCCTCGAACTCAGCAATCCTCCTGTCTCTGCCTCCCAAGTGCTGGGATGACAGGCGTGAGCCACCATGCCCAGCATTGTATATGGTTACTGGGACTGAACTCAGGGCCTTGCACTTGCGAGGCAGGCGTTGGAACCACTGAGCTAAATCTATGGCCCAATTTCTTCTCATTTTAACTAGTGATATATTTATTTTATTGCTGTTTGCTTCACTTAAATCAAAGTTTTCATTACATACTTCTCTGTCATGACTTGCTTACATGGATCTAAGACATCTCTAGCTGAATCATCTAATGACTCAACTTTCAACCTGCCAAAGTTTTAAAAGTTGATTTTCATAATATGATGTACTGAATTGGGTCAATTCTACAAGAAAAAATCAAAAGAAAACATGTAATTAAGAAATTATAAATATACAAATATACAAAAATGTGATGATCCATAATGTGGGTAAAATCTACCCATTTACTTTTTTTTTTTTTTTGGAGACAGGGTCTTGCTTTGTAGTTCAGGCTCAATTCATTTCCATCTCGGTTTTTCTCCCTTATGAAGGGAAGATTTACCATAAATCATTGCATGTTGGCAGAATTTAGCTCTCTGTTTTGTTTTCCCAGGGGTCTCAAAGGAATCTTGGGACTTGAAATTTTCAGCACTGCTGGTCTCTATACATTTGCATTATGAGATGAACAGAAGTCCATTTGGGGCCAGGATTTAGATACAGAATATTCCTCAAATGATTAATATTTGCAGAGGTTGGACTTTTTGAAAGCTGTCTAAATCTTGAGTGTACTGTAGGCATCACTGGTTTCATACACTTCCGAGTTTCGCAGCTGAATGTCCTGACAAGATGTGGGGCCTGGTTAGAAGTGGGTCACGGAGGATATGACCTAGAAAAGTATTTCTCCTATCCAGGTCCTCCCTGTGTTGCTTGTTGGCTGACTTCCTGCTCATCAGCCCAATCTACAGAGCAGTGTTTGTGTTGAACCCAGCCAAGTGAATGGATTTTTTTCTTATCTTTAGCATTACAAATAGCTGCTATAAATGTTTCTGAAAGTTTGGGACAAATACAAGTTTTTATTTCTGTAGGATAAATGATCAGGACTACAGTAACTGATTTTCATGGTAATTGCATGTTTGTTTTACAAGAAATTGCAAAAAATGCTTCCCATAGTGTCCATATCATATTTCATTATTATCAGGAATATATGAGCAATCTAGGTTCTCTTATTTTTGCCAAAATCAATGGTGTTTTATTATTTTTACTATTATGTTAACCATTCTGAAATAATGATAATGATGCCTCATTTTGAGTTTATATTGTGCATTTCCACTTCAGGTAATAAATTTGGACATTGGTTCTATATTACTTGAAATCTGTATATCTTCTTTTGGGGAATGTCTGTTCATGTCTTTTGCCTATTTTCTATTTATATTCTTATTTCTGGGTTCAAACTGTGTTTAAGTATTCTAGCACTAATTATTAGTCAGCAATAACTTTTTCAGATTTTTTTCTGAGTATACCTTGCTTTAAGCCTTATAGCAAGGCTCACTGAATCAAATTTTAAATTTTTTATTCAAATTTTAAATTTGATCAGGTCAAATTTATTGTTTTTAAATTGTGGATCATCCTTTGACTGTCAAATCTAAAATCTAAAAGCAATCTGATTCTAGATTATAATTATTTTCCCATATTTTTCCTCCAAAATAATATAGTTCTAAATTTCAGATTTGTTTCCATAATCTAGTCAGAGTTAATTTTAATTTTGGGGTAAGATATGACACTTAGATTGAAATATACATATATTTGTTTATAATTTTAATATTTGAATAGATATTTCTATAGTGTTTTGATATAAAAGAATACCAGAAGCAAATATGGATTTATCTGAATGTTGTGATATGTGTATGTTATCTAGATTGACTACAATCTATGTAAATCTAGTTATATATCATTTGTTCAAGGAATATGAATTTAAAAATTAAAGAACTGTCCCACAACTAAGGAGATGGGCATAATTAAACATGTGGACCTCTATAAAGGTCAGAGTCATTTTTTAAATGATTGACATAATTATAATTATTCATGGAAACCTGTAGAGTTCCTACTAGCGTTTGTGTTGAATGGGAAAGAGACTTTCTGTCTTCGGAAACAATTACTGTTAACACAGGGCCAGTCCATTTTAGATAGACCTTCAGAACAGTAGCTGTCCGTATTTTAAATTTTATCCATAGTGAGGTAACAAGAATCTCCATCAATTCCTTTGCAATTTTTATGTGTTACCTTTCTATAAATGAACACTCTGGGAACAAATTTATATTGTCATTCCCTAGAAGTTGATGTAATGTGGAGACACTAAAATGTACCTCAGAATGACATTGAATTAACAGTGTCAGAAGTTACTAAAGTTATAGTGCAGTGAAATATTCACTGGTTTCCTTGTAATCGCCTCTGAGGATGTACTGAAACAATAGGCCTTAGTTCTCTGATCTGGAAAAGAGCATATAGGAGACCCAACCTTTTAAAATCCCTCGACAGCCAAGTAAAGGGAGCCCAAATAACACCAACAAACAGTAACAAAATTACAACATGTCATGTGATTTTGCCTAAATGTCCTTTGCAAAACCTCACAAATCTCAATACGTCAATATTCTCCTAAAGTGCCAGACACCCTTCTGGGTACCAAATATAGATTTGTGGGGGGCATGTCAAAAGTTAAAGCAGCAGAAAAACATTTTTTAACAACGGACTTCACTTATCAAATAGCAGAAGCTGAGAAAGGTCTCAGGCACCTGAAATCATTTAATGTTTTTATGGCAGTGATAAAAATCACTTCAGGTGTTGCTTCAGCAACAGCTTTGAAAGCAATAGAGTTCCGATGTGGAGAAGATCCATCAAAAATAAATCAAATCTTGTTTCAGTGGTGCCAAAGGAAGAGGGTGTAATGGAAAGTTATTAAGACGGCAGCCACGTGCAGGCCTGGCCCCTGCTCGGGGCCCTTTTGCTGGAGTATTCCCCAGTCAATCACCGCCCCACTCATTTCTTCTGCCTGCTATTGTCCGGAGGCTCGTAGACTGTAGATTACAAAGGTAAGTGCTTTCAAGCATTGAGAGCCTTTCCCAGTGTATAATTGTCCTATACCACCTTACACACACACACACACACACACACACACACACACACACACACACACACAGATTTACTGCGAATATAGTAGTTTCATGGAATTTACAAACCAGGAATGCAATAATGTTTATCCAACCCCTACTAACTTCCAGCTTCCTTAATGTAAGTGATCCTATTTAGTCTTTATAAAATACTATATATAAGCCTGTAAGAACTGTAATCTTAGTCTCCTTTTGGAGAGCAAACATCAAGACTCAGAAAGAGTAACTTTACAAAATTTTGTAAAAAATTTTTGTAAAACGTTTTACAAAATTTACAAATTCACAGGACTGAATTAATATTAAAAATCTATTTCACCTTCTCATTTACTTTTAGTGATTCTACCTTCGAACCAATATTTTCAATATTTCTATGCATTTGTCTTTGAAAGTAGAAGTGGACTGTATTGAAAAGTAATTTTCTTTCCTGAAAACTTGGTGTGGACTGACTCATTTTTAAACAAAGTAACAAGGTCATTTTTAAACACACAAATAAAACTAGGTGGACACTTTCACTGCTCTTGAAGATCATAAAGACACTGCAGATGAGGAAATAAAAAATGAAAATGGAGCTTGAGGTAGGACAACTAGGATGGAGGCTGGAGACTCCTGGTTCACAGTGCAAATGTCCAGCTGAACTGGCAGCCACATGAGCTCACGTGGTCCCACATGTGCGAAGCCATCGGCGACTGTGTGGGCCCTCAGCCTGTCACCTTTGAAGTTTCTTTGTGTCCCATAGGACCAGCTTCTCTCTCTGATACTGTTCTTTGCCACCATTTGTCATTTAAAAGGGATTCATACACTTTCTCTCTTCCCCATTTTATTAGTTCCTGATGACTGAAGTAGTTCTGGTTGATTTCCATGATTTTTAAGTACAGATAATCACCCAATACTTATTGGGAGCATGGTCATTCATAGGTACACTATGCTTTGATGCATTTTTGTGATCATAACTAAAATGAAAACACAAAAAGGGAGAATAAACCACTATGATTCTCATACCTCCGCAAACCAGCAAAAGAGCATGATGTATCCATAGATGGCAGTTTGAGAAAATATTATAAAAAAAAGAAATAAAATGTGACATGATGTTTTGAAGAAATGCTTCTTACTCATTTTAAGCAAGTATTTCTGTACTGTATATAATCAAACTAGAATCTTTAATTAAATTATAATTAGAATTAGATCTAATTTATAATCAAATTAGATGTATTAAAGTGATTTACTGGATGGTCTAAACTTATGACTGTACACATCATACGAGGTGCCTTCCTCTGCACACTAGGTTGTTCATTGTCTCCCCTAATGTAGGGTCTCTACGTTAACTTCCACCATTCTCCACACACAGAGTGTCTTTCAGCTAGTGGCTCCTAGGGCTGCCTGATCACATCAGGCCGTGTCCATACAGATCCTCTTCTAATGGAGTAACAGGATCTTAACATACAATTATTTCACAGAGTTCCCTGGTATATGGGTGTGCAGACAAAACCGAGTGTGTCTTAGTTACCTTCCCATTGCTGAGACAGGTACCCTCAACATGAAGGAGGAAGGTTTATCTTGACTCATGGTTTCAGTCCGTATCAGGAAGACTCCAGGGCAGACACAGGATGACAGGTGCAGACGGCAGAGGAAAAGGCGCTCAGCCGTGGAAGCAGAAGGAAGAGGCCGAGGAGAGCAGGACAGCCTGCCCGTCCCCGCCCTGAGGCTGGGGAACCTCTCATCACGTTCCCTATTCTAACAGATGTGCCTGTGACACAATCACCTCCAAACATGAGAGACTTTGGGGACCCCTGTTGGTTGTAAACCATAACAATGTTCTATTCAATTATGGAAAGAAAAAAAAAGCTTTGGAATCTCTATGCTTTCGTTTTTTCATGATTTATACATACCCCATATGGATCCTAATTTGAATATCCCCAGATGTCCAGGTCAAATACCAGAGCCCTGTAAAGACTTCCTGGAAAAGTGGAGTCTACACTGATCACTTGTTTTACATTTTGCACATCGTTTAAAACTAACAAAGTAGTAAAGCCTATATTATAGTATCATGTGTGTTCACTTCCCTGATCCAATAAGCCTGTCACCATAAACTGAATATTGTGAGGATCCACAGTACAAAAGCATGAATAAAATACCTGGCAGATATTTGTGACTGACTGAATAAAGAAAGAAATGAAAGAATGAATGCCTCCGTCTTCAAAATTATATTCCTTTTAATTAGTTGCTGTTCTCAATCTCTACCTGGAACTACAAAATTATTTCTCTAGGCACCAGAGTACCGACTTTACCAGAGCTTTTACCTTGTAAATTTTCTTCTCTCAGTAGGTCTGTTTGATACAGGTATCGCCTATATTCTCTAGCACTCATTCATTCATTCATTCATTCATTCATTCATTCATTTATTTATTTGAGACAGGGTCTCACTTTGTAGTTCAGACTGGCCCTGAGCTCACTATGGAGCCCAGGCAAGCCTCGAACTCAGCAATCCTCCTGTCTCTGCCTCCAGAGTTCTGGGATGACAGGCGTGAGCCATCACGCCCAGCTTCTCTAGTACTTTTAAGATACTATAAGGTCTAAGCCAAATAAATAGATCATAGCTATGTAAATACCGTATCTTATCTCTGGTATAAGAACCTGTACATGTAAATAGTTCTAGAATGTATGATAGGTTTTGTGAAATAGGAAATATTCAAAGGGAATGTGGTAGGGGAAAGTAATGAGGGCAAAGAATAAATATGATTTGGAAAGAAAAGGAAACATGTATATAGGGGGTGGGTGTTGTGGGATAGGTAGGGATATGGGTAAAAATGAAAATTAACTCATGGCGTATGCTGGTACAAATTCCCCAATGTTGAGTGCGATTGTGAGCTGCATATAAAATGTACCAGTAAAGAATTCAATTTTAAAAAAGATATTACAAAGTTACCAAATTTCCTAAACTCATACACTCTTTCACTTTGCCAGATTGAATATCTTCTGATACAAAATACTTGACTTTGGCAGTAACTACTTTTAGGTAATATATACTTTACTGCTCATTTAAATTTTCTACTATCTTTTTGAGATGATTAGAAGGTCAGATAATAGATTAAAAAGCTACTTGTGTTACAGCTTTCTCATATTGTCCTTGCTGCTGATAGAAAAGGGATTCATGCGGAGTTGAATGTCTAAGATTCAGCATTATTAAAAAGAAAAAAAGGAAAAATTCACCCAGCATTACATCATCACTGAAAAGGTTTTTCTTCCTCTACACAAAATACCAGCCTTCCACCCTGGGGCTTCCTAACTATAGACAGACACGTATATCTCTAAAACTCTCATTATCACTAGTGGTGAATCCTCCATTTACCCCAAGTGCCATTCTGGGAGTGGAATTCATTTGTCAGTGGAATTCATTCTTAAGTCTGCCAAACTAGTTCTTATACATCTCAACACAAATATATAATGTAAAGCATAAACACACACACAGATACTATACATGAACCAATTTTTACTTTGAGTTATAGTACAAACTATAAATAAACGAAATAGCATGTAAGCTGCTTTCGCCATGGGTTTCCATTAACCTTAGCACGGGGTCTTTTCCTGTCCAAGTTTGCGATTTCAATGTTCCCAAGTGGGAGACTTACTGCATTTTAGTTTTCCAGGACTGACATTACAAAGTGCTACCAGCTAGGTTCCTTAGAGTAACATATTATTCACTCACAGTTACAAGGGCTGTAATTATCAAGTCAATGTGCCCTACATTCTACGCTCCCTTTGAAAATATTAAAGAAGAATCCTTCTTTGAATTCTTCTCGCAGCTTCAAGTGTCTCCTGAGACTCTCTGACATTGCTCAGCAGGGGCTTCCTCCTGAGCAAATCACGAGGGTGGAATAGGAAGGGAAAGAAAGGAATCAAGTGTTTTTAATGCATCAATTTCAGGAGGGCAATACCATCACTCCTGCGCCTCTTCTGTCCTGTCCTATTGATCTCACAAAGGAACTCGGAGATGATATAGGAAGCAAAAGCAGCAGTGGGAATAAGCGGATATGAAGCAGTAGGACTTTGGTGGCCAACTGACTGGCGGGGTACCACATGCACTTTGCTATTATTTATTGCACAGACTCCGTCCTTTGCTTTCAAAGTTCATGACCATTCCTATCCACTCCCTTACTGTGCTCCACGACACAAAATTAAAGACAGTTGCAATGAAAATAAGAATTTCCCTGAGATTTTCCAAAATCCTTTAACTGAGAAGAAATGTGTGAAATGGGAACATCTCTTATTTTCCGAGGCTGCTTGAAAAAGAAGTCCCTCTGAATGACTTGAAATGCAAAAGAAGTGCGTGCGAATTAGTCTGCAACGGTTGTTTAGAGGCAAGGCAGGCAGCGTGAACTCCCTGTGTCAAAGAGCATCAGAGTGTTGTGAAGGTGATTCAGTGTGACAGCAGGAATGCCTAATTGTGTGCACAGCTCACTGAATTTCTAACAGAATATCCTCTACATGAAGGGCTGAAAGACATTCCACTACAGCAACGTTTGTGTCTACTTTCACATTGTTCTTCATCAAACAACATTAGTGTGGAGATCCTCAGTTCTACCTACTGTAACAATTCTCTGATTGCCCAACCAATAAGTCCTTAGCCTGCTCAAATTCTATTTACAGACATCTTTACCATTGCAGCATGTGCAGACTTCAAATTATTCTTCATTTTCAAAACTAAAACTGAAGATTGACTTTGTTTTTCTGTCAGCCTGATGAAAAAAATCAATTATTTCAGATTTATTGTACTAGTAATGTACTCTTATTCTGCATCATGTTTCCTTGCCAGAAAGCCATGCACACAATAAATTTTTCATTCATTTATTTAGTCATTCAGAAATGAAAGAATTTACAGTGAACTCTATTTAGAAACATGTTATATGCCAACTAGTTTATAGAGATGTATCTCAACTGTGTTCTTCCCTTGGGAGATCCATGTTCTTATAAAGAATATGCATCATTAAACTTGGGGAGACTGATTTGTTTAAGTTCCTTGTATATTGTGGATAATAGCCCTTTGTCTGACAAACAGCTCGTAAAGACTTTTTCCCATGTTGTTGGCTGTCTTTTAGTGGTGCCAGTGATTTCTTTTGTTGTGCAGAAGCTTTTTAGTAGGATGAGGTCCCATTTGTTGATTCTTTCTGCTAGTTCTTGTGCTATAGAGGTTTTATTCATGGAGTCTCTGCCTAAGCCAGTGTCTCCAAGAGTTTCACCTAGCCTGTTTTCTAGCAGGTTTATTGTTTCTGATTTAATGTTTAAGTCACGAATCCATCATGAATTTAGTTTTGTACATGGTGAAAGAGATCTAGCTTTAGTTTTTGGCAGGTTAAAGCCCAGTTTTTCCAGCACCATTTGTTTAAGAGGCTGTCTTTCCTCCATTGGGGATGTTTGGCTCCTTTGTCAAATATAAGGTGGCTTAGTGTATCCAGGGTTGTGTCTGGGTCTTCTAATCTATTCCACTGGTCCTTGGGTTGGTTACTTCACCAGTACCATACAGTTTTTATCACAGTGGCTTTATAGTAGAGTTTTAAGTTGGGGGATGTAATAGCCCCTGCCATGTCATGGTTGTTTAGAATTATCTTTGCTATTCTAGGTCTCTTGTGGTTCCAGATGAATTTTTGTATTATGTTCTGTAGCTCTGTGAAGTATAATGTTGGAATTTCAATTGGAATTGCATTAAAAAATGGGCATCTGAAGCATCTGAAATGAACAGACACTTCTCAGAGGCAGAAGTCAAAGCAGCCAAGAAGCATATGAAGAAATGTTCAACATCTCTGGTCATTCGGGAGATGCAAATGAAAACAACACTGAGATTCCATCTCACTCCACAAAGAATGGCTGCTATTGCAAAATCAACCAACGATAAATGCTGGTGAGGCTGTGGGGAGAAAGGAACCCTTCTTCCCTGCTGGTGGGATTGTAGACTTGCATAACCATTGTGGAGATCTGTGTGGAGATTCTTCAGAAAACTAGGACTAGAGATCCCATTTGACCCTGCTCTCCCCCTGCTAGGAATACACCCAAAGGAATTTTAAAAATCGCATTGGAAAGACAGATGTACACAATTGTTCATAGCAGCTCATTTCGTGATGGCCCAATTGTGGAAACAACCCAAATGCCCATCAACTGGAGACTGGATAAAGAAGATGTGTTTTTTTAATGGAGTATTACTCTGCCATAAAGAATGACAAGATTCCTTCATTTATGTGCAAATCGAGACACCTGGAGGACACACTAATAAGTGAAATAAATACAACACAGATATGTAAATACAGGATCTTTTCTTTGACATAAGCACCTGTAGAGGTAAAGGAGCTCTAGAGCATATGATAGTCTGTGTAGAATGGGAAATATCCAAAAGGAATTTGGTGTGGGAATGTAATGAAGGGAAGGAATAAATATGATTCGTAAAAAAATAAGAGTATATATATAGGGGGCAGGGAGGGGGTAGGTGGGCAGGGGTGTGGGTAAAAATGAGAATTGACCTGTGTAACATATTGGCACAAATTCCCCAATGTTGTGTGTGATTGTGAGCTGTGTATATAACGTACCAATAAAATTTACTGAATAATAAAAAAAGAATATGCATCATGTGCAGTGACTGCACAGAATTTATTATTCGCATTTGTCAAAAGGTCAGTTCAGATGAAATTCACATCAGAATAATTCCCAAGTACTCTCACACCAAGAGAATGAAAGGAGGAATTTTCTTTGAGCTCAAAATATATCATTGTGTAGAATGAAGAAATGGAAGATTCGTTCATA
>PVIC010029864.1:0-22249 GCA_004025085.1 Thryonomys swinderianus
GCTGGGCGTGGAGACACGCCCACCAACAATCAACACCACACACCACAATGCCGGACGTGGTGGCTCACGCCTGTAATCCCAGCACTCGGGAGGCAGAGACAGGAGGATTGCTGAGTTCGAGGCTTGCCTGGGCACCATAGTGAGCTCAGGGCCAGCCTGAACTACAAAGTGAGACCCTGTCTCAAAAAAAAAAAAAAAAAAAAAAAAAATAATGATGAGAAAAATGAAGTTGTAGTACAAGCTCAAACTTGTACAATAGGTCCTAGCTTATTAATTTTTAAGCCACTTTTTGGCCTGCTAAATTGAACATCTTTGAAAACAACAAGGGACACCCTTACTGTGAGGTAAGAGACAACTGTGAGATAAGAGTTCCCAGCTAACAATTCCATCTGTTTTGACTTGGATTGCTGTCTTTCACATTAGCTTGGTTTGCTTTAGAGTGTTAGTACTCTTATCACGCTACAGTTTATTGTTCAATATGTTCTGTTTTCATACTTGTTGGCCTTTAGAAAACAAAACAATGGAAGAATATTTCCACGTAACAGTGGTTCTCTTCAGATTATAGAAGTTACTCTCAGGAAAAGGGTGTTGTGTTTCGTTTTGGTTTTGTTTGGATGTGGTACTGGGGATTGAACCCTGGGCCTTTGCATTGTGCTACATCCTCAACGCTTTTGTTTTTTATTTGGAGGCAAGATCTCGCTAAGCCATTAAATTGCCTGTATTGGGGCAAACTTGTGGTCCTACTGTCTCAGCCTATCCCTCAGTTGAAATTCCAGGTGCCTGTCACCATGCCCAGCTAGGAGTGTGTTATTTTTATTATTGAAACTTTGTAAAATATCGTTTGCTCCTATGTTGACAAAGAGATAATCTCAAAAGTTGAAGGTAATGACATTGAACTCTACTTGAACTGCTTGGAGTGATTATATGGTAGGCCAGCACAAAGTATTGAAAAGAAAGGAAACTTTGTGGCTTAACTTTGTAGTATTTTATACTGTATTAATACATATGCTAAAAAAGAAAAATGCACCTTAAGAATTAACTTTTATAGAATGAGCTAAAGGTGTGCTTTAAAGAAAATGTCTTAGGTTATATAAATTTTCTATTTAAAAATATAGAATAATGAGATTTATTTGGTACATTGATAACTGCATATTACATAATTATTTTTATCCCTGTTAACTCTTTGTATCTTCCCCCCTTTCCTAATTCCCTACTCCATGTCTAAAAGTCTGTTTTCTAGTTTTTTGTCATCTCTTCTTTTTTTCTACTTATTTAAAATATATTGATTTTTAGATTGCTTGTATAGGAGAAAACATGCCATATTTAACTTTCTGAGGCTGGCTTATTTCATTTAACATGATAGACATGCTAGTTCATTTTTCCTGCCGATGATATGATTTCATTCTTCTTTGTGGCTGATTAACATTGCAAGGAGTTTATAGACATTTTCTTTATCTGCTTCTCTGTTGAGGGAGAATCTGTTTCCTCAGATTAGCTATTGTGAATTGCACTGTTACAAAAATATGGGTCTATGTGAATCATGTAGTAGTCTATCTAATTCTTTTGGAAATATACCAAGGAATGGTATATGGTATATTTGACTCAAATGGTCTATCTATTTTTATTTTTTTGAGGAATATTTATATTGATTTCCATAATGGTTATACTAGTTTACCTTCCCACCATGTTTTGGAGGACTCCCTCCCACACACCTAGCATTCTTGCCAGCGTCCATTGTTTTTGGCATTCTTGATGGTAGCCTCTCTGATTGGGGTAAGTCTACTCTTGACTTTGTTAGCTCCCATATATAAATAAGATCATATAGTATTTATCTTTGCATGCCTGGTTGATTTCATTTAGTGTGATGTTTTCCAGGTTGATCGGTGACATTGCACATGACAGAATTTTCTTCTTAAAGGCTACATAATACTTGTGTGTATGTACCATATTTTCTTTATTCATTTCTTGAAGGACATTTAGGTTGATCATACATCTTAGTTATCACAAATAATGGTAAAATGAATATGGGAGTATAATTTTTTAAATTTTGAATTGCTTGTTTTGTTTGCTTGGGTTATATGTCAGAAATAATACTACTGGATCATGTGGTAATTGTACTTTTAGTTTTTGAGAAGTTACCATATTAGCTTCTATAAGAAGTATACTAGGGTCAGAGGGTTAGCTCAGTGGTTCTGGTGCCTGCCTCGCAAGTGCAAGGTCTTGAGTTCGATCCCCAGTAACCACAGACAATGCTGGGCATGGAGACTCATGCCCACCAACAATCAATACCGCATACCACAGTGCCAGGCATGGTGGCTCACGCCTGTCATCCCAGCACTCGGGAGGCAGAGACAGGAGGATTGCTGAGTTCGAGGCTTGCCTGGACTACATAGTGAGCTCAGAGCCAGCCTGAACTACAAAAGTGAGACCCTGTCTCAAAAAAAAAAAAAAGAAAGAAAGAAAGAAAAAGAAGTATACTAATTTACATTCCCAACAACAGAGAACAAGGATTCCTATTTACCCACATGTTTACTAATACTTGTGTTCTGTTATCTTGGCTTGGTTTGACATTGCTGTAATGGTTAGTAATATTGACATGTTAGTAATATTGTCCATTTGTCTTCTTTTGAGGAATATCTGTATCCTTTGCTCATTTTTTTTTAAAAACAAAACTGTTTGGTTTTTGTTGTTTGTTTGAGTTTCTTCTAAATTGGTTGGTAATCTTATATCATGTGTGTGATCTGCAAATATTTTTTATAGGTTGTCTTTTGTGGGTGGAGATTGAACTCAGAACATTTACACTGACCTACGCTCCAACCTCTTCCTCTTTCTGTTTTAGTTTTAGACAGGGTCTTGCTAAGTCACTAAGCTTAAACATTTTATCCCCTACTTGGCATTTTTGTTTCTCTTATAAATGGTATTGGCTGCTAATATATACAAATGCTGGGTTTTGTACAATGATTTTTGTATTCTACAACTTTAATGAGGTTATTAATTCTAACAGTTTTTTTGTTTTGAGGGAGTGAAATTTTAGGTTTTCTGTATTATGTAATATAAAAACAGGTAGTTTTCTTTTATATGTAGATAACTTTTCTCTCTCTCCCTCTCTTTTTTTTTTTTTTTTTTTTTTTTTTTTTTTTTTTTTTTTTTTTTTTTTTTTTTTTTTTTTTTTTTTTTTTTTTTTTTTTTTTTTTTTTTTTTTTTTTTTTTTTTTTTTTTTTTTTTTTTTTTTTTTTTTTTTTTTTTTTTTGAGACAGGGTCTCGCTTTGTAGTTCAGGCTGGCCCTGAGCTCACTGTGTGGCCCAGGCAAGCCTCGAACTCAGCAGTCCTCCTTGTCTCTGCCTCCCAAGAGCTGCGATTACAGGCATGAGCCACCACACCCAGCTCTGATTTTATTTTATTTTTTGGTGTTTCTGTCTTGACTTTGTTATCAGAGTAGTACTGGCCTTGTAAAAGTAGTTGGGAGGAACAGGGATTTAGCTCAATGTATCTGGCATCTGCCTAGCAAATGCAAGATCCTGAGTTCAATCCCTGGTAACCACATCAGTACTGGATGTGGTGAATCATGCCCAACAGCAGTCAGTACCACACACCACAGTGCCAGGTGTGGTGGTTCATGCCTGTAATCCCAGCACTCGAGAGGCAGATGCAGGAGGATTGCTGAGTATGAGGCTTGCTTGGGCTACATAGTGAGTTCAGGGCCAGCCCGAACTACAAAGCGAGACCCTGTCACCAAAAAAAAAAAAAAAAAAAGTAGTTTGGAGATTTCTATGGCTTTTATCTACATGTCCCTCCAAATAATTATGTGCTTAGAGGTGGGACTTTTTGAAATTAACTGGACCTAGACCTTGTGATACTGGAATTAAGGATGTGTGGTGCTCAGTTGGTTCACTGATTGGAATTAGCATAGTTTTGAGTAGCACCACCCAAAGAGGTGGTAGTTTGGATGGGGATAAAAAGAAAAAGCAGGCTGACTGCTTGCTGCTTGCTGCTCGCTGCTCACTGCTCACTGCTCACTGCTCACTGCTTGCTGCTCTCTGTCTTCTGCTGCCACATCATGAACTGTTTTTCCTCTGAGATGTCCCTCTCCTGTGCTGTCTTGCCTTGGAACCAGCAAACAATGGACTGAAACCTCTAAAAATTGTGAGCTGAAATAAACCTTTTCTCCTTTAACTTGTGGGTGTTGGGTATTTTGTCTCAGCAAGGAGAAAAATAAGAAGTACTCACTATTCACTTTTTGGGGGGGAGAGTTTGAGAATTTGGTGTTAGTTCTTTAAATGTTTGGAAGTTTAATTTATTGAAACCTATTTTGTGAAATAACATAGAATTCATCCTGGAGAATGTTCCATGTGTATACATCCTTGAAAGCAATGTACAGTTTGTTGCTGTTGTATGAAATGTTCTGCTAGGTCCATTTGATCCCTAGTGTTGTTCAAGTTGGTTTTTTTTCCATGTTGATTTTCTTCCTATACAATGTATCTTTTTTTTTTTTTTTTTTTTTTTTGAGACAGGGTCTCACTTTGTAGTTCAGGCTGGCCCTGAGCTCACTATATAGCCCAGGCAAGCCTTGAACTCACAGCAATCCTTCTGCGTCTGCCTCCCGAGTGCTGAGATTACATGCATGAGCCACCATACCTGGTGAATGTATCCATTTTTTAAAGTGGGATATTAAAATTCCCTGCTATTATTTTATTGTTGCCTTATTCTCTTTTCTAGCCTGTTTTTGATTGCTTTATAAGTTAGACATTTCAACGTTGTTATGTGTTTATTTACAATTGTTAAACTCAGTTGACAGAATGACTCCTTTGTTATTATATAATGACATTTATCTCTTATGAACTTAAAGTCTATTTTTCTTTATATAGATGTAAGACTCTCTTCCTCTTGTTTGGTTGCCATTTTCAGTTTGATACTTTTTCTTGCCCTTCCGTTCATCCTATGTGTCTTTAAAGCTAATGTGAATCTTTCATAAGCAGCATGGAGTTGGATCTTTTTCAAAAAGTCTGTTCATTCATGCTAAAACTTCTAATTAAATAACTTAATCCATTTTAGAGTGACTTTTTTTTTTTTTTGAGACAGGGTCTTTGTAGTTCAGGCTGGCCCGAACTCATTATGTAGCCCAGGCAAGTCTTGAACTCAGCAATCCTCCTGCCTCTGCTTCCCGAATACTGGGATTACAGGCATGAGCCACCACATCTGGCTTAGAGTGATTATTGATAAGATAGGACTTAATATGTCCATTTTGCTAATGATTTTCTGATATACATTGGTAAGATTTGTATGTCCTTGCTTCTTGCTTCCTTTCTTGCTATCTTTCTGTTGTGATTTTTCAATGAGGGTATTGGTTCTTTTTCTCTTTATTTTCTGTGTATCTACTACAAATGTTTTCTTTGTAGTTACTAAGGTACATAAAATGTCTAAGTTTATTTTATGCTAATAACAACCTGATTTGAAACACATACAAAAACTTTGCATATTATCATGTTCTTTCTCTCCTCCCCACCCTTGATTTTATTTATGTCTTTATATTTTGTGTATCTATTAGCTAATTATTTAAATAAGTTTCTGTAAAACATTTGTGTATTTAGTTAATTCTGGGGGTTAAAAGTTATTTCTGTACACCATTACAATCTAAGTGTATTCTGAATTTGTGCTAAATTTTATACTTTCATGTTTTCATTTTGTTAGCAGGTGAGCTTTTGTTGCATTTCCTCGTGACATTTCATATCTAGTAGGTTTATTGGTGATGGACTCAAAGCTTTTGTTTTTTTTCAGGAAGTCTTTATGTTGCCTTCATTTTCCATGGTCCACCTTACTGGTTACAGTATTCTTGCTTAGTGATTGTATTACACAGCTTTTGGTTGCTTGGGTGAAATACCTGATACCTAGAATTTAAAGGAGGAGAGGTTTATTTTGACTCTTGGTTTCAGAGGTTTTAGTCATAGATTGGCTGGTTCCAATGCAGAGACGTAAGGGCAAAAGGGCATGTGAGGTGTATAACACCTCTGAGTAGTCAGGAAGCAGAAAGCAAGGAAAGAGCCAGAGAAGGAGACAAGAACCAGTAGTGCCCAGGTCACACCCCCAGGTCACACCCACTCAGACATTGCCAAGACAATCAAGCAAGAGTAACTGTTGGAGTAGTTGTGTGCTTTCTGTATTTGTTTCACTCTCTTTTGACCTACAGAGTTTCTGTTGAGAAATCTGCTTGTAGTTTTAGCTGGTTTCCTTGTGATGAATTACTTTTTTCTATATGTGTTTGAAATCTCTGCCTTAGAAATTTAATTCATTTTTGTCTGGTGACAATTTATATATAATCTTTGGCTTCTTTGGAGCTTATGGATGCTGGATCTTAATTTCTCTCTTTGCAGTTACAGAGTTTTTTTTGTCATTTAAAAAAATCAGCTTTCTGATCACTTCTTTTTCTTATGTTGATCTGTTATTACAGTAATGTAATATCTGTTTACTTGGAGGTGTCTCCTAAGTCCTATAGGCTTTCTTTACTCTTTCTCATTTTTTTCTCTTTTTGTTCTTCTGACTATAATTTCAAATAGTTTTTAACATGGTGCTCCTGGCTTCAACCATGCATGACTGCCCCAACAGATGTCTTTCACTGCTGATTTTATTTCTTCAACATCAGGTGATTAAATTCAAATCAGAATCGCCTGGCAGTGACACATACAAATTACGTTCCCTTCATGAATGTGTTAGTATTGATTCTTTTCTTCTGCTTGAGCAAGTCAAGATGTTGAAACTCTCCATTGAATTTTCCAATTTAGACATTTTATTGTTTAGTTCTACAACTTCTGTTCAGTTCTTTTATACAGTTTCTGTTTCTTTGTTGGGCTTTTCACTTTGTTCCTGTGTTGTTTTCCTAATATAGATAGCTGTCTATCTTTGTTCTCTTATAACTACTATACTGCTTTAAATAATTATTTCATGTTGTTTTTCACCTAGTTCGTAGAGATATATTTTTTTAGCTTCATTTAATGACTTTTGTCCATACACTGTACCATCATGTTTTCTTTCATTGTTTGTAATCGTCATGTCCTTTTGTCAGTGTCTCTGTATTTGAAGAAACATGTACCTTTAGTTGTTATAGACTGACCTAGTTTAGAAAGCTCTTCAAAAGTTAATTCAGGATTGGGGACATAGCTGAGTAGCAGAGTACCTGCCAGGCAAGCATGAGGTCCTGAGTTTGATTTCTCCTACCAAAAAAAAAGTTAATTCAGCCAGAGATTCTGGATGGACCATTCTGTAGGGTCCATAGCTAAATTTGCTTTTGAGTTCTTCTGTCTGAATCAGTGGATCCTGAATCCATAAAAGCTGACACGGTACTGTGGCAGGCCTTGAGCCTGAGTCCACAGGATCTGGTTTGTCCCATGGGGTATCCTTAGCACTGGGTCCATGAGAATGGAGCTGCTCCTGAATCTGCGGGAGCTGGCCTAGTACCTGAGTCCAGGGTGGCTTGATCTACTTTTATATCATGTACTCAACTTCTTACTTAATTGAAGCAGTGTGTGCTTTTAGTAATGGATATCATGTTTATGTTAGCTCAACAAATTTAGGTATCATAAGATACTTATTAGATTTATAGAAACATACTACAAGGTCTCTGGGAACGTGTATAAAAGTAAACATTACAAATAAAGCCAAGTCCATTAGCTGAAAAAAGAAAAAGAAAACAAAAGCAAGTGATCATTCTACTAAATAAGGAACTGTAGTCTAAAAGGTATTTGTGTTGCTATTTCTACGTATTCATAATCTTGAAGTTGGAAGGCATTTCAAAATTGTATATTATCTGTGGAATAATTTCAAGCATAAGGTCACTGTATAATGAAGTTGTAGTACTATGGGTAATAGTAGAGTGTTATGCTTGATCATTACCCTGAGTAAACACCTTAGCTTTAAGTATACTTTATGTAGTTTTGAGTAGAGGTTTTCAAGGTATCTTTTCAGGTCCTTAGAGTTTTGT
The DNA here is from genome assembly GCA_004025085.1 of Thryonomys swinderianus. NCBI lineage: Eukaryota > Metazoa > Chordata > Mammalia > Rodentia > Thryonomyidae > Thryonomys > Thryonomys swinderianus. Next base: position 7,973 of record PVIC010029864.1, read on the forward strand.
AGTCTTTGAAGACTGCTATATGAGGGAGGAGCTTTCTAAACAGTTTTGAATTTAATGATGATGTTAAACAAAGAATTATTCTTGTGGGGGATATACTAAAAAATAAAATGAAGGATGTGTCTTATTTAATTATAAAATTCAAAAATATGTCAAGATGCCTTGCATTTTGCAAAGCTATTCCATTCATGAAAATGAGAAGTAACAGCATGGTTTTCAGTTTTAATAATCTAGTTGCCTTTTATGATTCCAGAGTGCTTTGGTTTTCTGTTTTTCTCTTGTAAAAATTAGTCATTCAGGATCCACATTACTTTCTGAATAAAACATTATTCTAATTTGGAAGTCATTCTTATAATAGAAACAGAACTTTCTGAGCTGTTTGAAGTGAAAACCTTTTGGTGGGAACCATAGTGGTATAGCCAAAAAGAATACAGCAGGGAAAGGGCAATGTTTTATAGAGCTCAATTTGTGCCTCCAGGAATGTGCAGTGGAAATATCTTGGGACTTGAGTCAGAAGAAGTTGCTAAAATCTTGATTTTACGCTCTATTGACTTGTTGTTAAAAGATAACAACCTGCTGGGCGTGGTGGCTCACGCCTGTAATCCCAGCACTCGGGAGGCAGAGACAGGAGGATTGCTGAGTTCGAGGCTTGCCTGGGCTACGTAGTGAGCTCAGTGCCAGCCTGAACTACAAAGTGAGACCCTGTCTCAAAAAAAAAGAAAAAAGAAAAAAAAAGATAACCTGAGGAGAGGCCTTCCCCAGCCACATCCTGTGGTATTTCCTCCACATTTTCTTTAAGGTCTCCCAAATTTAGGTAGCTGTAGGCAGAAACTCTGTACAGGGAAGGATTGGTGCCCATTATGCTGTCACACAGATGGAAGATAGGTAGATTGGAAAGGTTGCCCTGCTAGCTCAACCAGTTCATTGTTTAAATCATAATGCTTCTTTTTCTGTGCTACCTTAGGCAGAGATCTCTACTTTTCTCTCCTAAAGACTCTCTACATCCATTTGTGCTTTCAAATTTCACACTTGGTGAAGAGGTGTTTGGGTTCCTGCTGCACAGTGTCTCCTATGGAGGAAGAATTCAGGAAAAGCAATTTTAGTTTTGTGGAAAAGGTGAGAAAACATACACATTTAACCAATCAAAAGAGTTGTCAACTGTTGATGTTATGTTTCTTAGCCTTTTCCTCATCCTTTTTACCCTCACAGCCAATTCTGAGTCTTCCATCATTTAATTGTGTAGAATTCATTGAAACCTTGGATGTCTCCTGCCCATCATCCCTGGTCCCATGATGGGGCTTTGGTGCAAAATGCATTTGGCATATGAAATTTTACTTTTATAGTTTAAAGAACACCATTTATGTTACTTGAATATTTGTAGATATTTAGAATATGTTGAATTCCATAATTTATTCACTAGGGATCAATAAGAGTGGTGTTTTAAGAATGGAAATAATATCATATCATTTCCATCCATACAACCTGTCAGTGGATTTTTCATTGTACTTCGAATAAATTAAAAACTCTTTGCTCTGGCTTATAAACCTTCAGTTAATGAAGTTGTCTCTTATAACCACTCAGGGATCTTTGTTTATAAATTAAATCTGTAGAACAGATCATCTTGAAATAGACCCTACTAGTTACAGCAAGCTATAAATGATTCAAAAGAAACTTCTCATGGATGGCAGAGTAACTTAACAATGGTAGATTTGTAACATCAACATATACATAAGAAAGAACATTTAGGGCCAGGGATTTAGCTCAGTGGTTCTGGCATCTGCCTCACAAGTGCAAGGTCCAGAGTTTGATTCCTGGTACCACATACCACAGTGTTGGGCATGGTGGCACATACCTGTAATCCCAGCACTCAGGGAGCAGAGGCAGGAGGATTGCTGAGTTTGAGGCTTGCCTGGGCTACATAGTGAGCTCAGGGCCAGCCTGAACTACAAAGTGAGACCCTGTCTTGAGAGAGAGAGACAGAGAGAGAGAGAGAGAGAGAGAGAAACATTTATCTTATATATGACAGGTTAAAAATAGTTCTTTAATAAAAGAAACTTGAGGGGCAAGCACGGGAGAGTTTACAAATAATTTTGCAAAGTACAGTATGTAAAACAAGAGGGCATATTAAGATCAAACATGAATAGCTCTGGGGCATGTTGGCAGCGTGCCCTGTGTCCTGTTCACTGGGCATGCTTAGACTCTGTAAATAATGGCTTTGTTTCTATTCTAAGACCCCCAAAATTAGCTTTCTTTTTATACAATATTGTGTGCTTAATTGGTATAGATATAATTTACCCCTGAACTTAATTCCAGATTTGTTCAGTATTTATATGACTATTTTTTATTTGTTGGGGTAATTATAGAATTCTAGCCAGTTTGTATTGGAAAACAAAATCATTATATTGTTTATCCTGATCAAAAAGTTAAGTGTCATACTTTATTTTTAAATTTAGCAATGAGAGACTAAAGAAACATATTCACTTACAGATAGTCTTAATTAAAACATTTTTATTTCCGTCTTTTTTTTTTCTTTTGAGACAGGGTCTCACTTTGTAGTTCAGGCTGGCTCTGAGCTCACCATGTAATCCAGGCAAGCCTCGAACTCAGCAATCCTCCTGTCTCTGCCTCCCGAGTGCTGTGACCACAGGCATGAGCCACCACACCTGGCACTGTGGCATGTGGCATTGATTGCTAGTGGGCGTGAGTCACCACGCCCAGCATTGTATGTGGTTACTGGGATCAAACTCAGGACCTTGCGCTTGCGAGGCAGGCCCCGGAACCACTGAGCTAACCCTCCGGCCCTTTATTTCCATCTTTTATGTTTGTATTCAAAGATCCTTTCAAAGCTATGATGACAAAGCAATGATCCTTTCAAAGCATTTGAGGTAATTGATTAATACATCCTTCTCTTAACCCCATAGTGTCTGAATTGATTAATGCAGGCTAACTCTTTCCCTGAAGAATTTCATTTACTGGACCAGGGATTTAGCTCAGTTGTTCCAGCATCTGGCTCACAAGCACAAGGTCCTCCAGTTCGATCCCCAGTACCACATACCACAATCCCCTGTGTGGTGGTTCATTCCTATAATCCCAGCACTTGGGAGGCAGAGGCAGGAGGACTGCTGCAAGGCTTACCTTGGCTCCATAGTGAGCTCATGGCTAGCCTGAACTACAAAGCAAGATGCTGTCTCTCTCTCTCTCCCCCCCCTCACACACACACACACACACACACACACACACACACACACACACACACCACACCACACCACACAAATTTCATTTACTGAAATTTATTGCTCTGGTTATTATATTCTTGAGGACAGCCTAGCTCTCCTCAGTGGCTTTGACTAAATAGTTACCTCAGATTTCTTACCCATGAAAAGAAGTCAGTAATTGTACCTATTTATCAAAGGATGACATAAGTTAATGAATGTGAAATACTTGGCAGCATTCCTAAGTAGGAGGTACAATAATTATGATTTCTTCTATTTTTAATTCCTTCAGTACTGGTGTATGATGATCTGACCCATTGGGATGAATTTTCTCAATCTCATTATAAAGAATTGTAATGCTATTTCTATTTTGGAGTTAATATAGTTAGTATGTACATACTTTTTTTTGTGTTTTTTGAGACAGGGTCTCGCTTTGTAGTTCAGGCTGGCCCTGCGCTCACTATGTAGCCCAGGCAAGCCGCCGCGAACTCAGCAATCCTCCTGTCTCTGCCTCCCGAGTGCTGGGATTACAGGCGTGAGCCACCACGCCCGGCACTGTGGTATGTGGTACTGATTGCTGGTGGGCGTGAGTCACCACGCCCAACATTGTATGTGGTTACCGGGATCGAACTCAGGACCTTGCGCTTGCGAGGCAGGCGCCGGAACCACTGAGCTAAATCTCCGGCCCTGTACATACTTTTTAAATGTCAATCTCTATGTTGAGTATTAGATTAGACTCAAATTTTATTTTCTTATAGTATGCATTTTGTATACCACCTTTTCTTTTCTTGGTTTCATTTTCTCTGGTTTACTTTTCTTTATCCATTTATGTTTAATCATTTAACATATTATGCTATGTATATTTTTGTAAGGCAACTTAAATACTTTATGGAACTCTTCCAAGTTCAGATATGTGGTGAAATTGTGAATTGTTTTAGACCTGATTGAGGCCATAGTCTGTATACAGCTTGATATCCTATTGTTCTCAGTCATTTTAGTTTTTTATTGGAGAAATTATATATATAATTATATATAAAAATAATATATATATAAAATAATGTAGAATTTTACTTTCATACCAATTTTTTTTTTTTTTGAGACAGGGTCTCGCTTTGTAGTTCAGGCTGGCTCTGAGCTCACTATGTAGTCCAGGCAAGCCTCGAACTCAGCAATCCTCCTGCCTCTGCCTCCCGAGTGCTGGGATGACAGGCGTGAGCCACCATGCCTGGCTCATACCAATATTTTTAAAGCATGGTAGTTAAAATTTCTTTAAACATATATGTTTAAAAAAATATCAGTTTTCTTTCTGAATGATACTATGAGTAATTCTAACCTAATTGTAGCTGTTCTACACCCAATCTATTATTTATCACATAATCTATTTAATCAGTTTTATACAAAGCTAATTACATATCTGAATTTCTCAGAAAAGTCTGAGCTTGGGTCCTTCAGAAGTTCTAACCACACCCCATGATAGATGGCTCTAATCTTAGCACTCTGGGAGGTTTAGATGAGATTCACCAGCTCGAGTCCAGGCAAACGTGGTGTGTCAATGGACCCTGTTTTAAAATAAAAAACTTAAAAATAGGACTGGGGAGATAGCTCAGTGTGAAGGCCCTCAGTTCAGTACCATGTATGACTTTCCCCAAAGAAATACTAAAAAAAGTCATGGGGGCCGGAGGGTTAGCTCAGTGGTTCCAGCGCCTGCCTTGCAAGCGCAAGGTCTTGAGTTTGATCCCTGGTAACAACATACAGTGCTGGGCGTGGTGACTCACGCCCACCAGCAATCAATACCTCACACCACAGTGCCGGGCCTGGTGGCTCACACCTGTAATCCCAGCACCCGGGAGGCAGAGACAGGAGGATCGCTGGGTTCGAGGTTTGCCTAGGCTACATAGTGAGCTCAGAGCCAGCCTGAACTACAAAGTGAGACCCTGTCTAAAAAGGAAAAAAAAAAAGTCATGGGTTCAAATTTCTTGAAGGTTTTAATCTATATTTTCTGATATGTTTTATGCAGTTATACTTCTATATTTTTATTTTCAATATGTTTTATTTGTTGCAAAAGAAAAGAATCTTAGGAGATTTACTGTACATGTGTTTTACAGGGATCCTGAATAAGGTGAAATTTTGGTGGTTAGACAATGGTAGCTTTAAAGGAGCTAAATTTCTTGTCATGTTTTAAAATTTTTGAAGAAATGCAGAAAGAAAAATTTTCAGGGTCTATGATACCATTAGTGTCATTTTTACTTTCTTAAATTCAGTGGTTTCAGGGTTAAGAAAGATATGTGCAAAGATGGGAATATTCATCAGTGTCCTTACAAAATTCCATAAAAAAGTATAAAAAGTATTTACTTTTTAACTTACTAATAGAGAGGTGCATTTAGGCAGGAAAAATCATATATGGTGAATATTTAGATTTTTAAATATTTTATTACTGTTAAAGATGTTTGATGATAAAAAGGAAAAAATGTCAACAGTGCTCATTTATATAGGGGGATAGGGGACTAAAAGGAGGACAGGGGAGTGGGAAGAAATAAGCAAAATACATCATGTACAGGTACAAATTCTCAGTCAGGAATGTGTTCATAATGTATTCCTAAAATGTACCAATAAATGCAACTTATTAAAAAATAAAAATAAAGATAAAATATTATCTAAAGAAGAAAGTAAAATAACTACTGAAATAAATTAAAAGCATGTTGTGATTGATCCCCACAAAATCCTTCCCCTCTTATCCAGCCATCTTGCCACTTTTTGAAGCAGTTCTGTACATCCTCTTCGTGTCTTTTTGAAGTATGATCAAAAGTACAATAAATGCTGCTATTATTTGTAAAGGTAGGCTCATAAAAACATTACTTTATGTCCTCAATCACCCTATTCGCCAGACCTGGCACATGCAACTTCTGGCTCTTCCCCAGAGTCAAAGTGACTATAAAAGGGAAAATTTTAAATTGATTCAGAACATTGAGGCAGCTGTAACAATACAAATAGACTAAAAAAAGTGGACTTCCATACCTGCTTTAGAAAGTGGCAAAAGTGATGTGATTACTGTGTTCTACGTGAAGAGTGGTTAATGGCATGCATATGTTATGGAATACATATTTTAAAATATTTACTATTTTGAAAATCACACCCATGTATCACTGACTCATTCAGACTATTCTAAACATTTTCTATTAATTATTGGTACATATTCTATACACATCATAATCACACTGAACATTGAGAATTTGTACCAGTATATGACACGACTTAATTTGTATTTCTTCCCATTTCCCTATCCACCCTGCACTCCCCTGCCCCAATATACATATGCTGTTGCCTTTTTTTACCACCACATTTTTCTTTTCCCTCATTACCTACTCCTGTATTGTACATTCTAGAATTCATTTACATCTTCAGATTCTCATAGCAGAGAAAACATATGGTATTTACAAATCTGTGGTCTATTTATTTCACTTATGAGTATGTCCTCAAGGTATATCCATTTGAGTATAAATAATTCACACTTATCATTATTTATGGCAGGAAAATACTCCATTTTACATTAAAAAAAACACAAATCTTCTTTATCCAGTCTCCAGTTGATGTGCATTTGGGTTGTTTCCAAGATTTACCTGTTATAAACAGAGCTGCTATAAACATGGGTGCACATATATCACTGTGATATGAATCTTTAATTATTTTGTATATATACTAGCAGGGGAATAGGAGAGTCAGATGGAACCTTTGATTCTAGTTTTTTTTTTTTTCCTTGAGATAGGGTCTCGCTTTGTAGTTCAGGCTGGCCCTGAGCTCACTATGTAGCCCATGCAAGCCTCAAACTCAGAAATCCTTCTGCCTCTACCTGCTGAGCACTGGGATTACAGGCATGAGCACCATGCCTTGCATTGTGGTATGTGGTACTGCTTGCTGGTATGCATGAGTCACCATGCCCGACATTGTTGTGTGTGGTTACTGGGGATTGAATTTGGGACCTTGCACTTGCTAGGCAGGCACTGGAATTACTGAGCTAAATCTCCTGCTTCTCTAATCCTAGTTTTTTGAGGAATATCCACACTGATCTCTGTAGTGGATTAACCAGTCTACATTTCCATCAGCAGTAGAGAAGGGTCCTTTCTCTCCACAGCCTTGCCAGCATATGTTGCTGGTTAATTTCAAGATAGCAGCCATTGTTTGTAGAGTTGAAATCTCAGTGTTGTTTTCATCTGCATCTCTCCAGTGACCAGTGATGTTGAGCCTTTCTTCATATGTTTCTTGGCTGCTTTTACTTTTTCCTCTGAAAATTATCTGTTCATTCCAGATGCTCATTTTTGAATAGAGTCTTTAAATTTGGGGATCTGGGGCCAGAGTTCCATCCAGGTAACCAAGTACCACATTACCCTGTGTGGTGACTCATGCCCAGAATCCCAGCACCACACATCACAATGCAGAGTGTGGTGGCTCATGCCTGTAATCCCAGCACTCAGGAGCCAGAGGCGGGAGGATTGCTGTGAGTTTGAGGCTAGTCTGGGCCACATATTGAGTTCAGGACCAGCTTTAGCTACAAAGTGAGACCCAGTCTAAAAAAAAAAATGGGGGGATGGGGCTGATTTTTAAAAGCTCTTTATATATTCTAGATAGTAGCCCTTTGTCTGAGAAACAGCTGGTAAAAAACTTCCCCATATAGTTGGTTGTGTTTTTGCTCCTCTAGTGGGTTATTTTTGTTATGCAGGTGATTATTAATAAGGTGAGGTCCCATTTGTTGATCTCTTCTGCTAGTTCTTATGCTGTAAATGTTTTGCTCATAAAATCTTTCCCTAAGCCAGTGTCTCCAGAATTCCACCTAACCTGTTTTGCAGCAGGTTTAAAGTATCTTTTTTAATATTTTGGTCTTTAATTCACTTAAATTTTAGTTTAGTACATGGTGAAGGAAATAGGTCTAGCTTTAGTCTTTGGCAAGATGAAGTCCAGTTTTTCCTTTTGTTAAAGATGATATCTTTCTTCCATTGCGGATATTTGGCTCCTTTATCAAAGGTGAGGTGGCTTAGTGCACCTGGAGTTGTTTCTGGATCTTCTAAGCTATTCCACTGATCTGTTACTTTGCTAGTACCAGGCAAGTTTTATCACAGTAGCTTTGTAGTACAGTTTCAAGTTGGAGATCGTGATACCCTCTGCCATGGCCTTATTGCCTAGAATTGTTTTTGCTCTTCTAAGTCTCTTGTGGTTCCAGATGAATTTTTGGATTGTTTTCTGTAGTTTTGTGAAACATGCTTTTGGGATTTCTATCAGGATTGCATTGAATGTATATGGTAGTTGTGGGAGTATAGCCACTTTGATGATACTGATTTTTCCTACCCAGGGACAAGGAATGTCTTTCCATTTTTTGACATTCTCTTCAGTCTCCTTTTTCAGAGGTCTTTCACCTTGTTTGTTAGATTGATTCCTAGACATTCATTTTTTGGATGCCATTATGAAAGGAATTGACTCCCTAATTTCTCTCTCAGTGAGTCTGTGTCTACAAGGCTATGGATTTTTGAGCATTGACTTTGTATCCAGCTGCACTGCTAAATCTGCCCATTAAGTCTAACAGTCCTTTGGTTGAATTTTTAGGATCTACTCTGTAGAGAGTATCATGTCATCAGCAAATAGTGACAAATTAACTTCTTCCTTTCCTATCTTTATTCCTTTTATTTCTTTCTCTTGTTTAATTGTTGCTAATGTTCTAGCACTATATTGTATAGGAGTGGTGACATTCAACATCCTTGTCTTGTTCCTGATCTTAGTGTGAAAGGTTTCAGTTTTTGACCATTTAGTAAACTGCTGGCTGTTGGTTTTTCATAAATAGCTTTTATTAAGAGGGAAAGTCCCTCTATTCCAATTTTCTGTTGGGTTTTGCTCATGAATGGGTATTGGGTTTTACTCATGGATGGGTGTTGGATTTTGTCAAATGCTTTGGAGATGACCATATGGTTTTTATCCTTGAGTCTATTAATATAGCATATTACTTTCATTGATTTACATATGTTGAATCATCCTTGTATACGTGGGATGAATCCAATTTGGGAAGGGTATAGGATCTTCTTGATGATTCTGTATATTTTGTTTCCTAGTATCTTATTTAGGATTTTTTCATTAATGTTCATTAAGGAGATTGGCCTGTAGTTCTCTTTTTTGGTAGCCATTTTTTGTTAATTAATTTTAATTAGTCCAGTTTGGTGAAAGTTTAGTTTGGTGTCCTTGGATTCTTACACAGTTGAAGTTTCACACAGTTGAAAATAATTTAGGATTTTAACTAATACAGGGGAAATTGAAACCGCCTATCTCTTTAAAGAAAGGTTGGAATTTTTCTCTTTCAGTATGGGAATCTTATTTATGAAAATCAACTGCTTATATTAAAAGGAAGTCTTTCTCTCCTGAGGATTTTTATTTTAATGTAAGATATATTCAAAATAAAGAATGACTCAAACAAAAGATTGTATGTAGTCCAAAAAAAGTGATCTGATGTAGTCTTCTAAGAAATGTCAAATATTTTCCACTTTTCACTGTTCTGAAGATTGAAAGCAAAACATTTCTGGTCTGTGTTTTCAGTTGACATTAGCGTTGAGCTATATTGATCTGATATAACTTGTTTAACAAGAAATAATTATTTTCTTTTTCTTCAGTAAACTTAAGGGAGTTTCTAAATGCTAGATTAAAAGAGAGGAGCCAAATGCACTCATGGTCTTCTTCATCAATTCTCTTAGTAAATGTTTACTTGAATGAGAAAAGTACTGTAAATGTTGTGTAAATTAAGAAATTATAATACTTTGAAATGAGACCAAACAAAGGAGTGCTCTTATATATCATACACAAATTTGTGATGTATACTATGCTATTATAACTACAACAAATTCTATTGAATTTTTTTTTTTTTCCTTTTGAGACAGGGTCTTGCTTTGTAGTTCAGGCTGGCTCTGAGCTCACTATGTAGTCCAGGCAAGCCTCAAACTCAGCAATCCTCCTGTCTCTGCCTCCCGAGTGCTGGGATTACAGGTGTGAGCCACCATGCCCGGCACTGTGATATGCGGTATTGATTGTTGGTGGGCGTGAGTCTCTACACCCAGCATTGTATGTGGTTACTGGGATCGAACTCAGGACCTTGTGCTTGCGAGGCAGGCGCCAGAACCACTGAGCTAACCCTCCAGGCCTATTGAAATTTTTGAAAAATTCTTTCTATAACCTCATCTTCATAAAATCCTGACCTTCTTATGCCAGAGTCATGCCATTCCTCATTTCTGTTTTCAGTGATGATCTAAGGTATTCAACAAATATCCATCTATTTCTTTGCAAATATGGTAGCAGTGGGACGACTTGCTTGTGCTCCCTCTTCTCTGGATTCCAGTTGGAGTGTGTAGAGAAACAAAGCATACTCTTCCCTCATTTTTTACCTTACTTTTCAGTTATGCTATTTTGTTGTCTATTTTGTATATTCTTCTATAATCTGAGTAAGTCCTATAAGGAAGAAGAATAAATAAATCAGACAAAGATTCACATTAGTTAATATCTTACAGAACAGTTTATCCTATTTGTGGAACACATCAGAATTACCATTATGTTAATGGAGAAAACTTCTGGTTGGACCTGCTCAATCAGGATAGTGAGGTATACGTTCAGGACTGTGATGCTTCAGCTGATGTATTTTCCACCAATCTCCCAGCTATTTCTGATATGTATCTTTGATTTTAAGCTCCTATGCTGAAAATGTTTCCAGTTTAATTTTCTAGGATAATATGTTCTATATCAATATAATCATTTTTCTGCAATAATTAGTACAGAGTTTTGTTTCTCGTTTTAACATTTAAAAGATTATATATGTGTAACTGTGATATATATACACTTGATTTTTAAAATATGGTTATGAAAATGACTTTCAGAATTTAAATTTTTTTTCTATTTTGCCTAGAGCCATCCACTTAGCAGTGTGTAGCACAGCTCTGAGTGAGGGTGAGCTTATTCCTCTGCACCATCACACTAAATGCTGGTGATGGGGGTGAGATTAGTTTTGACTGTTCTAACTGTTGTTGGCAGCATAGAGTGATTCCACTTATATAGTTTGCATAGAATTTTAAATTTGTAGTTTAAGGATTAAATACAATTATTAAAAGAGACCAAGGCCAAGGATTTAGCTGAGTGGTGCTACACTTACCTGGCAAGCACAGGGTTCTGAGTTTGATTCCCAGTACCAAAAAAAGAAAGAGACCAAATTCTAATTAATATAACAAAGACCATCCATCCCCTTATAATAGAGACGCTTGAATGTTATTATTTTTCTTTTTTTTTGAGACAGGGTCTCACTTTGTAGTTCAGGCTGGCTCTGAGCTCACTATGTAGCCCAGGCAAGCCTGGAACTCAGCAATCCTCCTGTCTCTGCTTACCGAGTGCTGGGATTACAGGCGTGAGCCACCACACCTGGCACTGTGGTATGTGGTATTGATTGCTGGTGGGCGTGAGTCTTCATGCCCATCATTGTATGTGGTTACCAGGGATCGAACTCAGAACCTTGCGCTTGTGAGGCAAGCACCGGAACCACTGAGCTAACTGTCCGGCCCTGAATGTTATTATTTAATAGTTATTATATCTTTATGATTCAATACTAGTCTATTTTGATTTTTAAAGAATTTTTATTCCTACATGTTTTCAGTATCGTGTTTCCTAAATCAGTATCTTTTGATAGGGAGAACATTGAAATAAGCCTTACACTTTAATCTGTTTCAATACAAATTCATTGTTACTGTAAGTATAAGTGCATTCTTAGTTTCCTGTTTGCTTAAAACTTGAAGTGGTGGTCAAGGAATTTATAGGAGACCTTACATTTTTGGATAAAAGTGACCATAAAAATGTAATTTTTTTTTTTTTTTTTGCTTTTTGAGAGAGGGTCTTGCTTTGTAGTTCAGGCTGGCCCGGAGCTCACTATGGTGCCCAGGCAAGCCGCCGCAAACTCAGCGATCCTCCTGTCTCTGCCTCCCGAGTGCTGGGATTACAGGCGTGAGCCAGCACGTCCGGCTTTGTGGTATGCGGTGCTGATTGTTGGTGGGCGTGTCTCCGTGCCCAGCATTATATGTGGTTACCGGGGATCGAACTCAGGACCTTGCGCTTGCGAGGCAGGCGCTGGAACCACTGAGCTAACCCTCCGGCTCATAAAAATGTAATTTTTATTTATTTTTATGTAAATGGCACAAAATTTATCTGGAAATGTTAACAATCATCGTCTTCAACATTTTTAACACATGTCAGAAAAGAGCTGTTCATATTACATGACACCAAATTTTTTACAGTACAAAGATTTTTTGTATGCCACATTAAATCTGTTACAACATTTTAGTGCTAGGATGTTGTAGGTGTGCTTTGAAAAATCACTTGGAGGTTCCATGCCAGTTTCTCAGCTCCTGCACCCCATCTGATGACTGTCCTGTTTCCTCCACTCTGAAATCTCTTAAAATATAGTGAGTCACTGTGATGGCTTTTCAGGAGAATCCATCCTTAGAAGAAAATGCACATTTTGATAATACACTTTCAGTATTGAGTATGCATGACCTCTCATTTTAAAGGGAATCAATATATTTTGTTCCCTAGAGGAGTAATGCAGAGTTGAATTCCATTAAAGACAGGTGGAAGTTGAAAGAAAGAGATGGGAAGAATAGCAATAGATCTTCTACTGGAATAAATTCCCTGTGATGACTGTGATCATTATGTGTATCTAAAATGTACCCAAAAAATTAATTTTGATTAAAACTGGTGAACATTATTGCCATTATCTAAATTAACATTTTAAACAAATAGGAAAATAATAAAAGGGAGGGAGAACTCTTCATTCTTACTATATGATATGAATGAGAAGTAGGAAAAAAATTGAAAACTTTATAAAGATTTTTCTCTAAACAAGGGTGTACATCTGTCTTTCCAATGTGAGTTTTTAAATTCTTTTGGGTATATTCCTAGCAGGGGGATAGCAGGGTCAAATGGGACCCGTAGTCCTAGTTTTCTGAGAAATCTCCACACAGATCTCCACAATGGTTGCACAAGTCTGCAATCCCACCAACAGTGTAGAAGGGTTCCTTTCTCCCCACAGTCACGCCAGCATTTATCGTTGGTTGACTTTGTGATTGCAGCCATTCTTTGTGGAGTGAGGTGGAATCTCAATGCTGTTTTCATTTGCATCTCTCGAATGACCAGAGATGTTGAGCATTTCTTCATATGTTTCTTGGCTGCTTTGACTTCTGCCTCTGAGAAGTGTCTGTTCATTTCAGTTGCCCATTTTTGAATTGGGTCTTTAAACTTGGGGAGGCTGATCTGTTTGAGTTCTTTATATATTGTTGATAATAGCCCTTTTTCTGATATATAGCTAGTAAAGATTTTTTCCCATGTTGTTGGTTGTCTTCTAGCAGTGCCAGCGACTTCTTTGGCTGTGCAGAAGCTTTTCAGTAGGATGAGATCCCATTTGTTGATTCTTTCTGCTAGTTCTTGTGCTAGGGAGGTTTTATTCATAAAGTCTCTGCCTAAGCCAATGTCTCCAAGAGTTTTACCAAGCCTGTTAACCAGCAGGCTTATTGTTTCTGTTTTAATGTTTAAGTCTCGTATCCACTGTGAGTTTAGTTTTGTGCATGGTGAAAGAGATAGGTCTAGCTTTAGCTTTTGGCAGGCTAGAGCCCAGTTCGTGATAGCTCAATCTTGGAAACAACCCAAATGTCCATCAACTGGAGAGTGGATAAAGAAGATGTGGTTTTTTTTACAAAATGGAGTATTACTCTGCCATAAAGAATGACAAGATCGATCCATTTAGGTGCAAATGGAGACATCTGGAGGATATACTAATAAGTGAAATCAATAGATCACAGACAATTTCCAGATCTTCTCTTTGGCATGAACACCTGTAGATGCAAATGAGTTCTAGAAAGTAGGACAGCTTTTATAGAGTGGAATATTTCTATAGGAAACTTGGTGTGGGAATGTGATGAGGGGATGGAATAAATATGATACAGAAAGAAAATAAAAGAGCATGTATAAAGGGGGGAGGAGGGGGGAGTGGGTAGGGATATGGGTAAAAATG
>PVIC010029865.1:0-22253 GCA_004025085.1 Thryonomys swinderianus
AAAAAAAAAAAAAAAAAAAAAAACTACATTCAGTATTAATGATGATGAAAAAGGAAACATTTAATATTTCAGTGTTTATTAATCTCACAAAATAATAACTGACTTAATTTTATCTAAGGTACAAATTATTTATAAACAATATTTGCTTTCGGTGATACAAAAAAAATAGCTTGGTACTAGGCAAGAAGCTATTTATCTCTTCAATACAAAGTGCTGAGAAAACTGGGTTTCAGCTTACCAAAGATTAAAACTGGATCTAGATCTTTCACCAGGACTAAGGTAAAATCAAAACGATTCAAAGATGTAAATATTAAAATAGAAACACTAAATCTGCTGGAGATAGGTTAGGTGGAACTACTGAAAACACTGGCATAGGAAAAAACTTCATGAACAAAACCTCAGTAGCACAAGAGCAAGCACAAAGTCCTATTGTAAACACTGCTGACATTTTAAGTTGTCTTACAACTGGTATCTCATCTCATTGATAAGCATTTGCACAGCAAGGGAAACCAACAAAGTGAAGAGACAACCCATAATGTGGGAAAGAATTTTTGCCAGCTGTTCGTCAAAGGACTACTATCTAGAATACATAAAGGACTTTAAAAATTCAGACCCACCCTCCCAAATTAAAAAACCCAATGTATAAAAGGGCATCTGAAATAAATAGACATTTCTAAGATGAAGTAGAAGCAGCAAATAAACATATGAAAAAAATGTTCAGAGGTGGGGGATGTAGCTCGGTGGTGCTGCAACTGCCTAGAAAGATCCTACGTACAATCCCTAGTACCACACACACAAAAAAAGTTCAATATCACTGGTCATTCAAGAAATGCAGAAGAAAGCAACACTGAAATTCCATCTCACTCCAGAAAGAATGGCTATTATCAAGAAATCAACTAATAATGCTGGTGGATTGTAGGGAGAAAGGAACCCTAGTCTGTTGTTGGTGGTAATGCAGACTGGTGCAATCACTGTGGAGATCAGTGTGCAGATTCCTCGAAAAACTATGATTAAGGTCTCATTTGACCCAACTATTCCACTTCTGGGCTATGTTTCTGAAAGAATTAAAGCATCATATCACAGCGACATATGCACACCTACATTTATAGCTTCATACTTTGGAAACAACCCAAATGGCCACCAACTGGAAACTGGATAAAGAAGACATGAGTTTTTTTAAAAAATATAAAATGAAGTGCTACTAAGCTATAAATAAGGATAAACTTGAAATGTTTATAAATAAATAGATCCACCTTGAGGCCATACTCTTAAGAGAAATAAACAGGGCATAATATGTGAGCACCTAATTATTTCCCTGGTATGAGAAATTGAAAGTATTAATGACGATCAAGATGTGTAAAACATATTGTGAATGAAAAACAAAATATCCAAAGGGGAAAGAGAATTGGGGGGAGACAAAAAAGGAAACAAATGGAAACAAAGCTTATGTAAACATGAAGGGCTGGAGGGTTGAAGGGAGGGCAGGGAATGGGGAAAAAATAACAAGCAAGATATATCATGCACAGGTACAAATTCCCAATAATGAATGTGATCATAAAGTATATCTAAAAGTGTACCAATAAACGTAATGAAAAAAAGCATTATTTTCCTTCAAGAATTTAAGAATTATGCGCACATGTGGAAAACAGGTTCCTCCTGTAATGAGCTCTGCGCAGACCAGCTCTTCAGTGGGGATCTGTTTTCACTGGTTGCCTGAAATAACAGCATTTCCCAGACTTCCTCACAGCCACATGTGCGGTGTGCCCGAGGACAGCCTGGACTCATGATCAGGCTGCTGTGGGCACCCTGACGGGACCCTGCCCTGATGCCATGGGGCTGCCCAACTGGGCCGAGGCTATCGACCTTTGACTGTTACCCAACACACTCCGGCATGGCCTAAACCATTGTACCTTAGGTCCCTGGTGCAGGCACCTTCTAACTGAAGTTTACCTCCTAACCCTGATGACTTATATTCAGAGAATAAATTTAACTCTGTCTTTAAAAAAAATCTGAATAAAACTTCAATTTAAATAGAAAAAGCAAAAAACATAACTGATAGTTATTTCTCTTTCCCCAGATGGGTAAGGCCAGGTCTTTTTTAAAGTATCTTTTCTTTTCTTTTTTTTTTATTTCTTTATTGGTACAATTTATATACATCTCACAATCACACATAACATCGGGGAATTTGTACCAATATACGACACAAGTTAATTCTCATTTTTACCCATATCCCTACCCAACCACACCTCCCCACCCCCTAAATACATGCTCTTTTATTTTCTTTCCGAATAATGTTTATTCCTTCCCCTCAATACATTCCCACACCAAATTTCCTTTGGAAGCTTCCCATTCTACAAAAACTGTCATACTTTCTGGAGCTCATTTGCATCTATAGGTGCTCATATCAAAGATCTAGTATTTGCCTATCTGTGATCTATTTATTTCACTTACTAGTGGGTCCTCCAAGTGTATCCATTTGAACATAAATGAATCCATCTTGTCATTCTTTATGGCAAAATAATACTCCATTTTATTAAAAAAAAAAACCACATCTTCTTTATCCACTCTCCAGTTGATGGGCATTTGGGTTGTTTCCAAGATTGAGCTATCACGAACTGAGCTGCTATGAACAACGGTGTACATCTGTCTTTCCATTGCGATTATTAAAATTCTTTTAGGTATATTCCTAGCAGGGGAATAGCAGTGTCAAAGGGGACCCCTACTCCTAGTTTTCTGAGAAATCTCCACACAGATCTCCACAATGGTTGCACAAGTCTGCAATCCCATCAGCAGTGGAGAAGGGTTCCTTTCTCCCCACAGCCATGCCAGCATTTATTGTTCGTTGATTTTGTAATCGCGGCCATTATTTGTGGAGTGAGATGAAATCTCAGTGTTGCTTTCATATGCATCTCTTGAATGACCAGTGATGTTGAGCATTTCTTCATATGCTTCTTAGCTGATTTGACTTCTGCCTCTGAGAAGTGTCTGTTCATTTCAGATGCCCATTTTTTAATTGGATCTTTGAACTTGGGGAGGCTGATCTGTTTGAGTTCTTTATATATTGTAGATAATAGCCCTTTGTCTGATAAACAGCTAGTAAAGGTTTTATACCATGTTGTTAGTTGTCTTTTAGCAGTGCCAGTGACTTCTTTTGCTGTGCAGAAGCTTTTCAGTAGGATGAGATCCCATTTGTTGATTCTTTCTGCTAGTTCTTCTGCTATAGGGGTTTTATTCATAAAGTCTCTGCCTAAGCCAATGTCTCCAAGAGTTTTGCTTAACCTGTTTTCCAGCAGGCTTATTGTTTCTGTTTTAATGTTTAAGTCTCGTATCCACTGTGAGTTTAGTTTGGTGCATGGTGAAAGAGGTAGGTCTAGCTTTAGCTTTTCGCAGGTTAAACCCAGTTTTTCCAGCCCCATTTGTTAAAGAGGCTGTCTTTCCTCCACTAGGGATGTTTGCCTCCTTTGTCAAAGATAAGGTGGCTTAGTTTATCCGGGGTTGTTTCTGGATCTTCTAATCTATTCCACTGGTCCTCAGATCTGTTACTTTGCCAGTACCATGCAGTTTTTATCACTGTGGCTTTATACTAGAGTTTTAAATTGGGGATTGTAATATCCTCTGCCATATCATGGTGCCTTAGAATTGCTATTGGTAGTCTAGGTTTCTTGTGCTTCCAGATGAATTTTTGTGTTAATTTCTCTAGCTCTGCGAAGTATAGCGTTGGAATTTCAATTGGAATTGCATTGAATCTATATAGTACTTGTAGAAGTATAGCCATTTTGATGATGTTGGTTCTCCCTACCCAGGAACAAGGGATGTCTTTCCACTTTCTGATCTCCTTTTCTATCTCTGTTTTCAGAGTCCTATAGTTTTCAGAGTAGAGCTCTTTCACTTCCTTTGTTAGGTTGATTCCTAGATATTTCATTTTTCTGGGTGCTACTGTGAAAGGAATTGACTCCCCAATTTCTCTCTCAGTGAGTCTGTTATTTGTGTAGACAAAGGCTGTTTATTTTTGAGCATTTACCCTGTATCCAGCAACACTACCAAATTTGGTAATTAAGTCTAGCAGTCTTTTGGTTGAGTTTTTAGGATCTTCTAGATAAGAGTATTATATCATCAGCAAATAATGACAGTTTAACTTCTTCCTTTCCAATCTTTATTCCTTTTATATCTTTGTCCTGCCTGATTGCTATGGCTAATGTTTCCAGTACTATATTGAACAAGAGTGGTGACAGTGGGCATCCTTGTCTCGTTCCTGATCTTAGTGCAAAAGGTTTCAGTTTTTGCCCATTGAGTATGATGCTGGCTGTTAGTTTCTCATAAATAGCTTGTATTAAATTGAGATAAAGTCCATCCATTCTGATTCTCTGTAGGGTTTTGATCATAAATGGGTGTTGGATTTTGTCAAATGCTTTGTCTGCATCTATTGAGATAATCATATGGTTTTTGTCCTTGAGTCTGTTAATATAGTGTATTACATTGACTGATTTATATATGTTGAGCCAGCCTTGCTTCCCTAGCATAAATCTGACTTGATCAGGGTGTATGATTTTCTTGATAACTCTCTGTATTCTGTTTGCCAGTATTTTATTGAGGACTTTTGTGTCAATGTTCATTAGAGAGATTGGCCTGTAGTTTTCCTTTTTGGTGGGATCTTTCCCTGCCTTTGGAATCAAGGTGATGGTTGCTTCAAGGAATGATTTGGGGAGTACTGCTTCCCTTTCAATTTCATTAAAGAGATTGAGAAGTACTGGTATTAACTCTTCTTTAAAAGTTTTGTATAATTCAGCAGTGAAGCCATCAGGACCAGGGCTTTTCTTTCTTGGTAGGTTTTTTTTTTATTACATTTTCAATTTCCCAGATTGATACCAGGTTGTTTAACATTTTTATATCCTCTTCGTTCAGCTTTGGAAGTTCATATGTCTAGGAATCTATCCATTTCTTCTAGATTTTCCATTTTCTTGGAGTACAGATTTTCAAAGTACATGTTTATGATCCTTTGGACTTCTGGATCTGTGCTGATTTCCCCATTTTCCTTCCTTATAGCATGGATTTGAGCCTTTTCCTTCCTTTGTTTGATAAGATTGGCTAAGGGTCTGTTGATTTTATTTATCCTTTCAAAGAACCAACTCTTTGATTCATTGATTCTTTGTATTGTTCTCTTTGTCCCCATTGCATTAATTTCTGCTCTGATCCTTATAATTTCCTTTCTAGTATGTGCTTTGAGTTTCTTTTGCTCCTCTTTTTCTAATTGTCTGAGGTTCATCATTAGATTGTTTATTTCAGTTTGCTCTATTTTCTGAGTGTAGGCATTCACTGCTATGTATTTCCCTCATAGAACTGCTTTCATTGTGTCCCATGAATTCCTGTATGTTGTGCTGGGGTTTTCACTTAGTTGTAGAAACTGTTTAATTTCTTCTTTAATTTCTTTCATCACCCATTGGTTGGTTAACAGAATGTTGTTCAATTTCCATGCGTGTGTAAGGATTTTGGGATTTCTTTTGCTGTTCAGCTCCAGTTTCAAGGCATTATGGTCTGATAGTATGCAGGGGATAACTCTGATTCCTTTGCATTTACTTAAGCCTGTTTTATGGACTAGAATGTGATCTATTTTGTAGAATGATCCATGAGCAGCTGAGAAGGTATATTCTCTTTTTGTAGGGTGAAAAATTCTGTAGGCATCTAATAAGTCCATTTGCTCAAAAGTTTGATTTAGCTCAAGTATTTCCTTATTGATTCTTTGTCCAGTTGATCTGTCAATTTGTGACAGTGGAGTATTAAAGCCCCCTACTACCATTGTATGCGTGGTTAACTGGTTTTTCATGTCCAGTAATATTTGTTTTATATAGTTGGGTGCATTAGAGTTTGGTGCATAAATATTTATGATTGTTATATCTTTCCCCTGGATTGTTCCCTGTACGAGAATATAGTGACCTTCTTTATCTCTTTTAATCAGTTTGGGTTTGAAATCTATTTTATCTGCAAACAAGATAGCCACTCCTGCTTTTCTGGAGTTTCCTGTGGCGTGGAGGATTGTTTCCCAACCTTTTGAGTCTATGGGTTTCCTTCTGAATTGTGTTTCCTGTATGCAGCAGATTGTAAGATCTTGCTTCTTGATCCAATCTGCTAGTCTGTGTCTTTTAATTGGCCTGTCGAGTCCACTGACATTAATGGTTATGACTGATAGCACATATTCAGAGCTGCCATGTTGCCCTGTTCTTGCTTTTCTTCCTTGATTTTCCCATTTTCTATTTCGTTTCCTGTTTGCCCCACTGAACTCACTCTCCTGGGTCTCATGGGTATGGAATTTTCTGAGGTTTTTTCCACAATATTCTTTAGAATGTTTTGGAGTGCAGGTTTCATATTTGTGAAGTTTTTCAGGTGTTCCCTGTCATAGAAGTATCTTATTTCCACGTCTATTCTGAAAGATAGTTTTGCAGGATACAACAGTCTAGGTTGGAGGTTGTTTTCCTGCAATGCTTGAAATACTTCCCTCCATGATCTCCTTGCATTGTGTTGAAAAGTCTGCTGTGGTCCTAATGGGCTTCCTTTTGTAGATGATTTTCTTCCTTTCTCTCACTGCTTTCAGTATTTCATTCTTTTGTTGTGCATCTGGAATCTTGATAATTATATATCTAGGTGTAGATATTTTTATGTCATGGCATTTTGGGGTCCTATAGGCCTCATTTATCTGTATGTCCATTTCTTTTCCTGTGAAGTTTTCTGTTGTTATCTCTGACAATAGCTTTTTTATGTCTTTTACACTGTCTCACGCTTCCTCAGTGACTCCAATCAGCCTTATATTATTTTTCTTTGAGTCATCTAGAAGCTATTGGATTGATTTCACATAGTTCCTTGCTCTTTTCCATAGATTATATCTTTCCTGTTCATTGGCTGCTACACTGTCCTCTAGGTCTGAGATTCGGTTCTCTGCTTCATTCATCCTACTTCGCAAGCTTTCATTCTCCTTCATCACTCCCTGGAGCTCTGCTTGAAGCTGTTTAAAAGGTTCCATTGCTTCTGCTATCTTGGATTCTGTCATCTTGCTGACCTCTTCTTTAATGATGTCTTTCACTGTGGACAGTATCCCTGTTTTGATCTCAGTGATGAGTTCTGATATCCATTTTACTAGATCTGCTTTAGTCACCATGTCAAAGAGTCCTGGTGTTTGAGTTTCAGTTTTCCCTATTTCCCTTTTTTCTGAATTTCCCTGTGTGGGTGATCTTTGTGTCTGGTTTTTTGTATATTTTTTTATTTCTACTCTTTTGTTGTTACTAATGCTATTTGTTTGATTCTTTGCTTGATGACATGGCAATGTGTGTTGCAGTCCTCTTTCGTTCTATTATCTGGGGCCCTTTGGATGTGGCACCTTCCTGGGGCATCCTCCTTGAATCTGTAATGACCCTAGAGAGTTCTCAGTTCTAACACATTATGGGAAGTATTTGACCAGAACAATGACATCATCTTTGTTACCATAATACAATCAGTGCCAGTATCAGCATTAAACACAGTAAATAAAATGAAAAGTTTTGTTAATTTCTATTCTTAAGACTTTGAGCTCATGAGTTATCTCTATGTCCATATGCCAAAATTTAGAATTAATCAACAATGTGTATACAATATGTGGATCGTGAATGTACCCCCAGAACCCTTTGGGGATAAAAGGTCACTGAGGAATCAGGAAGTAGGGAGACAGGAGAAGAGTGAAATAGGGTTAGCAGATTTATGAAGATCACCTAGACCTGAGTATCTCATATATGCCAGCAGGTAACAGAGGATAAAAGGGCATATATATAAAACCGTACCAAATGTATGCTGTAAGACCATTGGAGACTTTGCTCACCTTCTTATAATAGTACAGAAGAAATAGGGCAGACTAAGAGTCTTTTACTTCTGGGTATTGCTTTTGACAGGAAGATAGGAGGGGATGTGGGGAAAAGAGGTGTATATAGGGATCTAGGAGTAGATGGCAAAACAGAAGCTAGATTCCTTTTTTTTTTCTTTTTCTTTTTTTTTTTTAATCTTGCCTCGTCTCTTGGTGCAGCTCTGGTGTGGAGGGACACAGGAAATGGCTCCAGTTCCTCTCGGACCTGGGTCCTCACAATGCAGGTTTGGGGCCGGCCGGCAGGCCTCAATCCTCCACGTAGGGATGGCGCCCGGGTCCGTAGCTGAGTGGTCTGCGCACTCTGGGGTGGAGCCGGCGGGTTCGCAGGCCTCAACCCTCCGCGGCGGGGACCAGATGGCGCCTGGGTCCGTTCCCAAGTTGTCTGCGTGCTACAGTGTATTTTCAATAAATGTTTAACTTTGTAAGTCCTGATGCAGACGTTGTCAACATTTTAAATTGTCTTTGTCCATATGTAATTAACCATCTGTAACTTGCAAAAGGTTGGAAGTGGTGCTGGCAGAGTACAGAGCTGCCTTTTTATTTTTATTTTCATTTTTTCAGCAGCTGGCTGCAACAATATGAAGTAAGTGATATAATTGAGTCCTCAGATCAAGGAACTTTGAACATAAAAATTCTAGAAAACTGAATTCATTATAACCTCTCTGATTTAAGTGATGATATTTCCTCAAGTTGAAGCATACAGCTAAACATGTATTTATTGAGACAAAGAAAGGGTAATGATTCTTGTTAAAGGGAGCACAGGTTCCCAACTCAAGTAAGAACTATGGATTGCATCCTGGCAAATGAAAACCAGACTTCAACAGTTTTCCATGCCGAACTATTTTGAGCTCAGACTTTACATATTTTGAAGAAATGCTGAACTACATTTTGGCGGATGTAAAGCCACTCCCCAGAAGACAAGTTTGATGCTTACGGAAAGAGCTTTGAACCTCTGCAAGTGCCTTTGGTGCGTATAATCACAGTGTGGGTGTGATTTATTATTTGTCCCATCAGTGGCACTTAGTTTCAAAAAGAACTGAAAACAAACCAGACCCACCAATATGATGCAATGTCCCTGGAATTTCGGAAAGGACTCCATGAATCCCAAAACTATTTCTGGCTTCTTGGCCAAACTCTGGATAGTGTTTGTTTCTTCCAAACTTAGGGGAAATGCATCCTTTTTGTGAAATATGGCAACTACCATCAACAACATAAATCATTCAAATTTATTTATATGGCCTAAATATACTCCATGTTTTATATATACTCCATGTTATATGTTTGTCTTTTAAATACTGTATTTTTATTTACTTTATAAAATATAATCAGTGATTACTTCTAAAATAGTAACTTTACACTAATCTCTTTTCTGTATAAATTTTAAAACTATTTGTTTGAACAAAATGTTCTAGTGGATGTAATATGGATCAAGCAAGCCTCTGCCTAGCTCTGTGTAAAGATTTCTAATTTTGGGGGGCCAGAGATTTAGCTCAGTGGTACCGGCACCGCCTTGCAAGTGCAAGGTCCTGAGTTCGAGCCCTGGTAACCACATACAATGCTGGGTGTGGTGACTCACGCCCACCAGCAATCAATACCACATACCATAGTGCCAGGCTTGGTGGCTCATGCCTGTAACCCCAGCACGGGGGGGGGGGGCATGGCCAGAGACAGGAGGATTGCTGAGTTCAAGGCTTGCCTGGGCTACATAGTGAGCTCAAGGCCAGCATGAACTACAAAGCGAGACCCTGTCTCAAAAAAAAAAAAAAGATTTCTAATTTTGAAGCATAGTACTAACAGCAAGAACCAATATGAGAAAATGAAGAAAAGAACATGTATTAAGCTCCAACTATATGCTAGGCATGTTTATTTTTTCCATTATACTCAGGAAATGTTTGACAATTCTGAAATAAATAAAGACATAAAAGCAAGTAACATTCTTCCAAATAGTAATAATATTACATATTTTCCTCACCTAAAATCGTGAAGCAAAAATTCTTACTCCTATGTAAGTTTCTGGGGTTTCTTCCAAATTTAAATTGTAAGGGGCTGGGGATTTAGCTCAAGTGGTACCGCGCCAACTTTGGATGCACAAGGACCCGAGTTCGATCCCCAGTACCACAAAAAAAAAAAAAACTGCCAATCCAAATTTAAATTGTATATTTATAAAAATCTTATATGAAATTTAAAATGTAATTTTTTAGGGGGGCAGGGATTTAGCTCAGTAGTTCTGGCATCTGCCTCACAAATACAAGGTCTGGAGTTCAATCCTCAGTACAAAAATAAGACAAAAAAAAAAGTAATTCCAACATAAATTAGGAAGCCATTTTTAATTGACCATTTCCAAGGGATGAAGCTATAAAATTCCAGGCCAAAATAATATTTATTAAATATCTATGATGGGAACATTCAAATTCACTAGGAAGATGACTATGTATAGGTAATCTTTACAGTACCTATTGCAATCATACACACCTGTCAGTGATTGCAAACAAAATTTCTTGGCATGGCTTTAATACAAATTACTTTCATACATTCAGGTTTATGAGTAGAACACCTGCGTACTGGGTCCAGAGCCCCAGTTACTATGCCAGAGACAGCACTGAGGGTGTGTGGTCCAACATGTTACTGCTAAGGGCCTCAAGATTCACAATACTCCAATCTCTACTTACACAAGCAACGATGGTAAATCCTCCTTCTGAGATTCAACTATAGCCACATTTGAAAAATCATAGAATTGTAGAGCTGGGAGAATCTTAATGTTCATCTTGGCTAGTTTCTTCATTTTACAGAGAAATGACCAAATAAGAAAAGAAAAAACAGCTTCTCAAATATGACAGTCTCTTGGTTCTCAGAATCAGTGCCTTCCAGCCCACCTTTTTCTTCTGAACTGGTTAAATATAAATTTTATGTATGCTTTCTATGTCAATTCATTATAGAATATGGAATAGCTGACTTGGTTCTTAACTTTTAGTACAAAGTAATACTACTAAATAATTAATATGATTTTTCAACAGTCTTAATCCTATCTTCTCAAGAAAATTTCACTTTTAGTTCCAGTCTTGCAAAATCTAGAAACAAGATTTCAATTTGTAGAAAAGCTCTAGTTTTCCACTATACATACACTTGGGACCATAACTTATTTTCAACCACAACCATGATTTTAGGCAGCAGACTCAAAAGTTAAAGCCTTAAAATACACACTGCATTTACTAGACAACAATACTGTGGATGTACATGTTTCATCATGAGGACTGAAGGGTATAAGGAAGCAAGCATAAAAAAAAAAAATAAAAGAACTGAAAGAAAGAATCCCAGAAGAAAATCAGGAGAGGAGCACAAACCAGCAAAGAACAGAACTAAAACACAGGCTTCTGTAGCACAGCCCTTGGTAGTCACTGTCTTTGGTTGTAAGTTTGATTCCTGCCTCCACAAAGCAGAGAGAAACCACATTTAGACTGGATTCACATGGTGTGTAAGCAAAGGGCAAACCATTTTTCCAGAATGGAAGCATAGAAGCTGCTGATGTTAAAATCTAAAGCAATTTCCCCAAGTGGTTCCTCAAAAAGGGTCTTGTCATTGGTGCCATGGACACTGTGTTCTGCCATACTGGTGTGTTCTGGGTCACTTCTGCTTAGCCTTTAAGTACAAGTGGTGGATGAGCATCAAAAGAAGACAAGACAGACAACCCGCTAACTGTGCAAAAGCAGCACATAAGAAGGCAGCCAAAGTATCCCTCACAGAAGAGCTTGGCTTCGGTCCACCTTCCACACAAACGGGCAGTTAAGGTCACAACCATCTTAGCCTGGAAAGTGATGGAGGAAGGCATTCTTCATCAACTAGGAAAGACATGTGCATCCCAGGACAGGGAAAAGAGGGAGCCCAAAGATGCTCTGGTCTCTAGAAAGCATGACTCAACACACTCCAACACAAGTTTTGTTATTGCCATTTGTATGTCTTGGAAATTTTCAAGAACTGCATTTGGTTTCATCTTTTCCTGCTGAGACATCTTTTTGCGTCATCTTATTTATTTTTAAAAAGGGGAGTTCCAGGTTAATTGAAAAGCTTATTTTAAAAAATGGGCATGAGGAGGCTGAGTTCTACTGACAAGAAATTATAAACCAAGGAAGAATGAGTAGTAATAAATTCAGTAATAAGTGTCTGATTTAGCAAAATAAAACCATTTCAATAAAACCATCTCTGGGCCAGTAGTAGAAAATATCCTGAGGTCTGGAAAATGAACCCCAATGGCTCCTTCAACCATGAAAAAGACAAGCAAGGCCAATTTTCATGGATAACAGGCACAATCTATGGAAGACAGAGTCCTCCTGTTCGGACCACAGGCCCTTTCTTGGAATTAAACATCCCAAGAGCTGAAGCCTGACATAACCAGCCCACAAAGGAAGTGTGGAAGTAGAAACATGAATTCTACCATCAGTGCTGTGCTCTCCAGAATCTCTCTTTCTCGTGTCCTTATAACGAATATAAGAGTCCATAACATTCAGGTCATTTCCAGAATTAGAAACTCAGTGCAACAGTGTGACACTCGATTTGCAGAGCCAATTAATTTAACCTTAACCCACTTGGCAAGACCAGCTAGACTTACAGCTTAGGAAACTCAGGGTGCCATGGGCAGGGTAAAAGGGGGAGGAGGAGGAAAGAGGAAGGGGGTAAGACAGACAAAATATATATTAGGAACAGGAAGGCACTGTCCTTTCTTCTCTTCAAGCCACTTCTAGATCCTTCATTTAGTAGATGGTGATTCGCATTTGTTGACAAAATGGAAAGATTTATTACACGTTAGTGCTGTTTCCTAAACTTTATTTATTTTTATGCATGGGGGTTAGGATGTAAAATATATTTCTTATGGTTGCTTATAGTAAGAAAAAAAAACCTGCCATTTTCTTTCAGTCTCAGGTGATAGGGCAGTACAATATAGTGATGTGATATGGTCTCAGAAGCCAAGCTACCAAATGACAGGTACTAAACATTTCTGTGTCTTGGTTTTCTGTATATGCAAAACGAAAGCAATAACAGTACTATACATGCATCATGGAATTTTGGGAATGTCTGCAAGGAATTGAACATGCAAAGCCCAAAGAACACTGCCAATAAAAATTAGCATAAATGTGTTCTACAATGCATAATTGATATTGTGAAATAGTAAATATTCAAAGGGTAATGGGGTTCAGGGGTAAATAATGAGGAAAGAAAAAACTGATGTTAAAAAAGGGAACAATGCTCGTGTATATAGGGGCAGGAGAGAGGTAGAGTATGTAGGGGAGGGGGAAAAGTGAGAATTAAGTTGTGTCATATACGGGTACAAATTCTCAAAGTGGAGTGTAATTATGATGTGTATATATAATGTAACAATAAAAAATTTTTAAATGAATAAAAACAAAAGCAACTGACAAACACAAAGGGAAAATTAGCATATGGAGATTATTAGGAGGAAGCGATAGAAGAAAAGCCAAATGTCTCCTTTCTTACCCAGGTATAACACCAATCTTTCTCCACTGCTTCCCAGGACTTCTCTGACTAATGCAAAAGGGCTGCTGAAGACTTCTACAAGAAAGATCTACAACTCTCCTTTACGGGATCTATGAATTTTCAACACAGTCATGCAGGTTCCTACTGTCTCCTTCCCTGACATGAGAAAAGCAATGTTCCCTAGGTCTACTCACTCTCTGTCAAGAGATGAATACACATCTGGTAGTGTCTAGTTGCTGGGCTCTACTCTCCTAGCAGGTAGGCTTTGTGGGTCAGTTCACAGACAGCCAAAGTTCAGCTACCTTGGTGGTATTTACTTACCTTGTGCTGAACTACAGGAGTTTCTCCCCAGGCTTCCCACTAAGTCTTACACAGGCGGTGGGGCACATGGGCAAGTCTACGACAAGAGCAGTGGTCTCCTTCTCTTCTGCATGTAACCAGTCCTACACTCCCAGTGACCCCTCACCTTTTTCTTCCTTCTTTCAACTTACTAGGAAGAAGGTGTAGGGAAGCAAGGTAGTTTTTTGGTGCTGTTAATACTAGAGAAATTTTGTCACCTCTTACTGAGCATCGGGAAGCACATGGCCTCAAGTGCTGGCAGGTCTTCCAAAGTGCTCCAGAATGCCAGGGCCACACAGCTCTCCATCTGCAAATCATGGGGCACTCCTCAAATGCTGCAGAACTAATATGCATAGGAGAACTATCAGAAGGAAGAGTAAAGCATAGAAGGAGAGATGCAGGATAACCTCAAGTTAGGAGAAGAAATAGGAGTACTGAGCAGCACTATGCTCAGCAATCAAGAGGATCTGGAACAATGCAGAGCCCTGCTGCAACTCAGCATTCTGAGGCTTATAGCCATGAGATCCTATGCCACAGGTGAGGCCCAGATACGCCATAGGATATCTTTGTATTAAGCGAAGTCCATGGTAGAGTGGCCAGCAAATAGAAGTATTACATGACCACTGAACAAAGCTCTAGGTATTAAGGATTTTTTTTTATTGCATTCACCCAAAAGAATCTCTGGCAAATAGCAGAGAGAAATGTCATTTAAAATGAGCAAGCACAAGAAAATGGTAAAGGGTCAACACAATGCTACAGCACGGGGTCAGTGTGCCACATGCTACAGTGAGAACACAACTCAGTCGGGACAGTTGTGGAAATATTTGTGTATGTTGTTAGCATCCACAGCTGTGAAGCACCACATCCTCTCCTTGAGCAGATGACTTCAGTCATGCTCAGTTGTAGGGAGGATTTCGGTCCAATCACTGACACTACCCCCATGACCCAGTGGTTTGTTGAAAAAGCAAAGTAGTGGTATTTTTTTTAATGAAGCTGATTGTGTCATGTGTTTTTCTGAAAATCTTTTGTAATTAAAATAAGGCATAAAAACACTAGTTCTGAGTTGAAAGAAGAACTCAGCATGCTATAAAAGCTGGGAGGGAAAACTGAGGGTTTCTGGAAGGTACTTTATTGAATATAGTGTATTTATTGAACAGTTTACAAGACTACAAAACCGGGAGATGATGGCGACACTTGTCAGCTCTTCTTTGTAATTCTGCTCAAAGCTAAACACTGTAGGACGCTGGACAAAAGCTTAGTGAACTGCATGTTTGCAAAGCTGCATTTCTCTGCCAGGAGGACACGTACCGAGCTGGGGAGGGCACAGGGAGGGAGAGCACCCCGATCCTCCCAGCGCATACTCCTGGGGTCCTTAAGGGTACTCTTTTATGCTCTGTCCAGAAGATAAAAGGAGACAGGAGCAGCCAAGACTTGAAAATGTCATGTTTTCAAAGTGCTTATTCACAAAAAGACAGTTTATTGTAAAAATAACATCCTTCAGGAGTGAAGCAAACCACCCCAAAGTCATTTCCTCAGTCTTCGATCCTAGAACTGCTATGATTCGTTTCTTTGTATTCCTGATAACTAGTACCTTATGGCATGAAACTTTTTCCTGAATCCATGAATTATCTTCAAGTCCTTTGTGAAATAAGCTTAAGGCCAAGGATTTGTGACTCTCCAGCATCAAAGGAGTTTTGAC
The DNA here is from genome assembly GCA_004025085.1 of Thryonomys swinderianus. NCBI lineage: Eukaryota > Metazoa > Chordata > Mammalia > Rodentia > Thryonomyidae > Thryonomys > Thryonomys swinderianus. The sequence goes on from PVIC010029865.1 coordinate 15,408, forward strand.
ATTCACGCCATTTCCTTAAACAATACCCATACAGTGCCTTATGAACTATTTTCTTACAGTCAAAATTCACCATATTCTCTTTCATTGGTTAATATAGACACACAACTGATATTTAATGCTATTTTTCTTACAAAATAAAGCATTTTTATATTTATAATATGGTGATTAAATAATTCCATGGTCATTGAATAAGATTTTGTGAAACCATTATTTGTGAAAAGAAAGTCAATGGGTAGGAAAAACAACATAAGTGACAAAAGCTTTTTATATAGGCATACATATTTTATGGAGATGATTAGAGAGAGGCTTCCAAAACATGTCCAGTATCATTGGAGAGAGACTAGCCACTGTCTCCTGCTGTGTAATTCTTTTGTACTCCTACCCACACAGACATACACACAAGTACTATATGTAGCATTCCTGAAAGTGAAGAAAAGAGAGGGATGCACTGTGTCAGAGAATAGAATAGTGACATATGAACTCTTTTCTGTTGTATGTAGAACTAGTCAATAAACTCTGAAAAGGTAGACTTTGGTACTTCATTTTTTAAAAATAAAGAGTAGGGAAGAGAGAACATGTGTCCTAACTACAGTGCTACCTACTTGTTGCTTTTCCATGAGAATCTCTTATCGCCCCAAACAAAGCTGTTTCTTCCAACACAGCTGCTAGGAATTTCTCACGAAGTTCTATGCAGGAGGCATGCAGTTACCACACTATTCTCAGACATAATGTTCCAGGCATAAGACTCAATTAAAAGGGCTAACCGCAATGACAGCTTATCCACACACAACGCAGCTGCAGTGAACATTTGAATGGGCAAGGAAGACAGCCCACAAGACCCTAAAGCCTTCTGTAAAGGATATTTAATATTCATACTTCTCTAGGAAATGTGGTACAGTAAAGCTAATTCTGTCACTGTTCTTGGGAATTTTGGCTCTGATAAATTATTTGCTCCTCTTATAGATCAGAATAAATTCATTTATGTGATCAAAAATACACTGTTTCTATTATTTTTTTAAAAATACTTCAGTAAAAGACATATTGCCATTAATATACCTCCAAGTGATCCCTTTCTCCTTGAACACATCTAACCCACTGTTCTTGCCACTTTCTGAAGAAGTCCCAAAAGTCCTCTTTCCTGAGTGTCTCAATGCTATCCTGGCTTCCTCTATGACCCAGATGATTGAAAACACTTACTTTTCATGATCTTTTAACTTTGGGGAGAACAGAAGTTGCACAATGCCAGAACCAGTGAATGACGTAAATAAGGACATAGCATAATGTTTTTATTTGACAGAAATTGCCTTAAACATTTCAAATTGATACAAATGGATTGAGGCACCCACTATAGTAAAACTAAAGAGAGAGAGACTTCCAGAACTGCTTCAGAAAATGGCAAAAATGAAGGGATGTGTGTTCTATGCAAGCAGGAGGTTTTTTTAGAGGAATTAATGGCAATGTATCTTTTATTGCAGTACAATTTTTAAATTTAAATATTCACTGTATTTTTCAAAAGATCAAACCTTTATACCACATGCTTTACTATCTCAACAGTGCTTGTTGACTCTGTTTTGAAAGAATAAAGGAAACGTATTTATCAACCTTTTGTACCTAGATGGCTTTAACACTGAGCCTTCAGAATTACTCCGCATTTCCTGTCTGTTAGTGAACAGCACAGTAGTGTTCTTAAGAGGGCTGGCCTGAAGAGGCAGTGCAAAGCAAGACAGAGCACCAGACAAAAAGTAAGCACATAGACAGGCTTTTAGATAAACAGCTTTGTTTAGAACACACACACACACACACTTTTGTACATCTGACCACTGTTGCAGAAAAGCAGTATTTCTTCACTTTCTGGCTATGCTTCAAATTCATTTAGAAAAGTAATTTAAAGACTGACCATAACTGAGCATCAGAAGATTTTGTTTCTGTGCCAGAAGCAAAAGAAAGGTAAAATAAGCACATGGTCAGCATGAAAATCCAGACATCTGAAAGGAGAGCACCAAATGGAAAGGCAACTGCTACTGGCAAGAGAAGCTATTTCCTTTATATAGTTTCTAGTCACTTTTGGGCCGTCCAAAGGACTTGGCCCGCAATCTTGGACCACATGCCCTCGCACAGAGTCCGGCAACCGGCCTGAGGAAGCAAATTCAACTTCACAACTACCTCGGAATGCCAATGGGATTCCTGGCTAACGCTTTCTGGATTCCAAGTTCAAACAGTAATAGAGTTTACCACATTTCAAGCCAGGATCATAAAATTTAAATTGAGAAACCAGCCAGGTTGGATGCTTGGGTAATGTCCTTTGTGTTTGTTGAAGTCTGCCTAGCAACTACTGGCAATTTCCAAAAGCACGTTCATCCTGGAAAAATAAATATCAGCCAAAATGCCAGTATGGCTCTAATTGCATGCCTTTTTCCTCTTTAAAACATACCATCAAGTTTCCTACTTTGTCCTAAAGTATAACAGGTACCATCAAATGCGTGGGAGGGGTTAATGTGTGGCACTGTAGAGAGAGTGTCCTTAATTCTTTGTTTATATGGCCTAAACTTTTTGAATGTATATTGTTATTATGAATTGACATTTAAAAGTAAGCTTGCCAATTGCTTAAAAACCACACAGGCATATTAATGACACTTTTGGGCATATATGAAACTCTGAAATCAATAAGCAATAACCCATGTGTTAGTTCTAACAAACTTTTAATCAAAAGGACAAAAGAAATACTGGATTTCAAGTATCTTCACATGGAAGGCCATTTCTTTTCCTAAGACTGTCCTTCCTCACGTTAGACACTTTAAATTTGATTATATTTTCAAAGCTTAAGGGTATTTAAAAGTCAAAGCAAGACAATATTTCTTCTTATCTAGTTTTTTCAATCACTTTCACGTGGCCCTGGATGTATAACCACGGGAATCTTAAAGGGAGCCAGCTGTGGAATGCCACAGAGCATGTACACAACACACATGGTGCTAAGAAAAACCAGAGGCTTCCCGGGCCTGGGCTGAGTGGGGACTACTTCTGTGTGGCGCACTGCACAGCCCAGGAGAAGAAAAGACTGCACCACTTTAGGAGTCTGACTAAACAGCTACACTCTCTTCCCTAGGCAAGGACTCCTTGGGCTCAGGTGGCAAAGGCAGTGCCAGCACACGGGCAGTAGTAAGCATGTAATCCTAGCTGGGGCAGCAAAATCTTTCCCATTAGCTTTCTTTGTCTAAAATAAGAATAAAGCTACATAGCCTCTGTAATAAGAGCTCTGTTTGCCACAAATTACTCAGTACGAGGCCTATCACATTATGTAATTATTAGGAAAGAGTAGCTGGGTGAAATAAGGAGGATATTATCACAATTATTAATAATAATAAAATTAATAATAAGGCAGGATAGCTAATCATCAAACTCAGCTTTTCTAGTCTCAGCTAGGAAAAATAGTTTGCCCCAAAAATATATACATCAAGAAAAGAAAAACTGGTACAAATATTTTGACATTGAATTTAGTGAGACACCATGAAATTAAAACATCTACGATTACTAGTGGTGGCCATCAGCTTCCAGACACTTATTAATATGGCAAACTGAACTGTGTATACACTTTTTTGGGTGGACTCTACATATCCACAGCAATTGTCTAACAGCTATGTAATAGCTCTTCCAAGATATTCTCAATTTCTAACTTCTGCAGAGTTGTTTTAGGCTATAATATCTTATAAGAAGCAGTTATGCCGTTTCCTATAGTACCACATAACAAAAATGTATTTTAGCAGATGGGTACTGAGGACATGCTTCACCCTGAGATACAACCTGCAGTGTCCCCTCCAGACAATCAGCAGAAGCTTTTCCAAGGTTCTCGTGGCAGTAAAGCCTGTGATCTCCCAGAGCCACTATCACCTCCTAGTCTACAGACCTTGTGGTTCGTCTTCAGCTTTGCCATGGAGGAACCCCAGATTTTGATGCGCTATTGTTTCTTATCTCAAATGCTTTCCAACTCTTTCTTTCCTATCATATTTTCTAACATATTTATTTTTCAGCCTGTATTTCTGAATGTAAACTGTTAAGCCATTTCCAATACTGTTATGGAACACGAAATAAAATTATAGACCTTGGCCACTCTGCTCTTCAAGAGTCACTCTAAACATACAGGAATTTTGTGGTTCACCCTGGCTCAGCCAATGTCAGGTTTGCAAATTACGGAAAGATTTTTGTGATGCACAGATGGTGAAGGACAATTAGGGAGAAAAATTGCTCCAGGAAATGCCTGGGAAGTTTGACAAAATTAGATGTAAAGAAAGATGGCAAAGTGGCTGTATAATCGGAGGAGGGCACTTTGAACCCTGTTCACAGCTGAACACTCTTGGATGCACAAGGTGGTCACATATGTAAAAATGCCAGTCCTCCCTCACACACTCACATCCCAATCTGAGGACGACATCACAGAGGCTTCTGAACTGACCAGACATGCACATTTCACTGCCCCTGCTGCATTCTGAGAAGTTCAACTGGGCTTTCTTTTGAGTAGCAATAGTTGAAAAGGCCAAAAAGTACAAGTTTCATTCACTATTGTGTGAGAGAAGAGATATCCAGTTTATAAGTCCATTAGTAAATAATACCTTGTAGTCTTAAAATACAGAACAGCCAGGCATGATATGCACACCTATAATCCTGGCACAGAGGCTGAAGCAGGAGGATAGCTGTGAGTTCAAGGCCAGTGTGGGCTACATAGTGAGTTTAAGGTCCCAGCCTATTCAGTGAGACACTGTCTTTAAAAAATAGAATAATAAAGAGGAATGACCAGTATTTTTAGGAATTTATCCACTTTTGATGACTTGGGTAGTGGAATAATGGACTACACTGTGAACCACACTTTCCTGGGGGACCGCCAGCTGTCCAGAGCATAACAAGTCATAGAGAGATGATGACTACACAGCCAGACACGAGGACAAGTTTTTGCACATGTTCTCGAATCCCTAGGAATTCATGACAGGAAAAGTTCCACAACATTCGGCTAATGATGCCAGCCTAGCACTCAGCTAGCTCTACGACCTCCTCCTCCCCCTCCTCCTCCTCCTCCTCCTCCTCCTCCTCCTCCAAAACATTTCAGGGAAGCCATGCTGAGGTTTGTACAGGACAGTGCTCAGCTCTTGCCCAACAGCATCTGTAATATGGAGATAAGAAAGCACCACTGCTCATTTTCACACACACCTAAAACACAGAGCTAACTCCCCCCCCAACAAATACACAGAAGCCTCCCCACACTGTTCCTAGGCCATCACTACCTAGCAATTCTCTATGACAGCTCTAGAGTAAGCATGGACTATGCATTTACATGAGCCCCGCTGGGCTCTGAAAGGAGCCCAGTGGTAGCTATCCCAGTGGTACTGTCAATTTGAAAAAACAAAAACCCAACTTCAAATTTTGTCGTTCTAACTGACTAATTTGTATCTGTGATTTAATTTTAGTTTTACCGTTATAAACATGTGGCCATCTAATGGCAGAATATGAAAGTGAGTTGCCTATTACTAATTCATAGGCTCATTAACTAGCACAATATACAAAAGTATGTAATACCTCTAGGCTGTCTGCTTAAAAATGGTTACAATAGTGAATATCTTCTTATATGTATTTTACCACAATTTAAAAAATAACTCTGTAGATCCGTTTCCGGCAGATTGAAGGCCACCCACCGGCCCACTGTACCCTGGGAGCAGCGCGGACTCGGGTACCGGGCACCATCCATTTCCGGTGGACTGAAGGCCGCCCACTGGCCCACTGTACCCTGGAGCTGTGCAGTGAGGAGTCAGGTACAGACCCTGGGCGCCAGCCGCACCATGGAGGGTTGACGGCCTCCACCCAGCCCCAACCCCACCCCGGAGCTGCATTGTGAGGACCCAGGTCCTAGAGGAGCTGGAGCCATCTCCTGTGTCCCTCCACAGGAGGCCTGCTCCTGGAGCCGCACTGAGAGACCAGGCAAGATTAAAAAATAAAAGGGGGGGGGGGAATCTAGCTTCTATTTTGCCATCTACTCCTAGATCCCTCTATTCACCTCTTGTCCCCACACCCTCTCCTATCTTCCTGTCAGAAGCAATACCCAGAAGTAAAAGATTCTGAAGCTGCCCTATTTCTTCTTCTGTACTAGTATAAGAAGGTGTGCAAAGCCTCCAATGGTCTTACAGCATACAGTTGGTACTGTGGTACATGTGCCCTTTTATCCTGTAGTACCCACTGGCATATATGAGGTTCTAGGGTATAGGTGATCTTCATAAATCTGCTGACCCTATTTCATTCTCCTCCTGTCTCCTTACCTCACTGATTCCCCAGTGACCTGATACCCCAAAGGGTTCGGGGGGTACACTTACGATCTGTATGTTGTATACACATTGCTGATTAATTCTAAATTCTGGCATATAGACATAGAGGTAACTCATAAGCTCAAAGTTTCCAGAATAGAGTTTAACAAAACTTTTTATCTTATTTACTGTGTTTAATCCTGATATTGGCATTTATTGTATTATTATGGTAACACACATGATGTGATTGTTCTGCTCAAATACCTCCCATAATGTGTTAGAACTGAGAACTCTCAAGGATCATTACAGATTCAAGTAGGACCCCTCAGCAATGTGCCACATCCAAAGACCCCAGATAATAGAAAGAGACCTGCAACAAACATTGCCCTATCATCAGGCAAAAAAGAGCATTAATAACAACGAAATAGTAGAAATGAGAAAATACACAAAAAAACAGACACAAAGATCACCACCACAGGGAAGTTCAGAGAAAAGGGAAATAGGGAAAACTGAAACTCAAACACCAGGACTCTTGGAGATGGTAACTAAAGCGGATCTAGTAAAA